>PVJX010001867.1:0-80654 GCA_004027295.1 Dolichotis patagonum
CGGGGAGTGTGGGACCAACTTGCACCTTTCGTGGAGAATGATGGCTACTTGGTGAAGTTTTCCCCAGCCAAAGAAATCCCCAGCCAAATTCTAGGGCACACAAAGTAACACATACAAAACATTGTTTTGGTCCTTGAGGGAAAAGATCTATCTCAAGATACTTGGATTTGCATCGGCTTGGGTAGCGGAGCCCTTCCTAAACTTCCTGCTCAACAGGAATCCAGGTAGCACCTGGCCAGGGATGGTCCGAGCCCCAGAGCGGCCTCTCTGATCCTCCCCTGACAGAACTGGAGATCCAGTGAGTGTTGGGGTCCCCAGGTCTTGCTAACACTAGACTAGCCATATGCCACATGAGCCAGACCAACAGGCCTCTGCAGATGGCAGATGGAAATCAACATCTCCTTTTAGAGTTCTCTCTTGTTTGGCTGAAAATACCCCAAATGAGTACTGTACTCTCTTGTGCATTTGTTACTGGAGTGGTCATAACAAATGACCACAAACTTGGTGGCTTGGTTTAAAACAACAGAAATGGATTGTTTTTACACTACTGCAAGCCAGAAGCCTTAAATCATGGTGGCAGCTGGATTGGTTCCTTTGGAGATTCTGAGGGAGCAGCTATTCCCCACCATTTTCCTAGCTGGGTGGCTCTGACTATCCATGGCACTGTTTTAGTGTCTAATTTTGTCTTCAGAGGACTTTCTTTGTGCTGTGTGTCTGAGTGTCTCAAATCTCTCCACTTTCGTTTTTCTTTTCATGGTGGTAGTCATTAGATTTAAGGCTCACCCTAAATCCAGGACGATTTTATCTCCAAATCCTTAACTAATTTCATCGGCAAAGATATTATTTCCAAATAGGCCACATTGTGAGATTCTAAGTTGATATGGATGGGGGGCACTATTCCATCCCAAGCATTCTAAGCATTAGAATGAATGCATTATTTAAACTACTTCTCTACGTAAGGTCTCAAAATCCTTGCCCTGCATTTAAAGAAGATGCACAGAAACTGTTATTGTCATCCCTAGAAGAATTCCTCACTTAGCTTCTTTGGGACACTCTGTGAGTGCTTCCTAAACTGGGCTAAAACCAGCCTCTTCACCTGCATTTGCTGTAAACAGGACATTCCCAGCTCTCAAGGTCATTCCATGGAATCAGTACAGGCTATCTGCTTTTTTCCTGGGATCCCACAATACATGTTCAACTGCCGTAAGGACACAGACTCTCTTTTTAAAGTTAGAGAGGATATTAACAGGCTCCATCCATTTGTTTTACTCCCATTCCAAGTCAGGATTTGCCTGCATATCTTCTAGCCTAAGAGCCCTTTTAATTAAGACATGACTCACACATCATTTTCATGGCAACAGGCCGCAATGTTATATGCCTTAGAGTTTTGCAGTAACGAGCCTTGAACAGAACAAACTCTTTGTTTCGGTGAGCAATGCTAATTGAAGGATTCCTTTTTTTTTTTTTTCAAAAGGACATTGAATATAAACCAATGTACTAAGCAAAATGCAGATACAGCCTCTCCTTTTGTCTGCTGTTCCTTGAAATAGAAAATAAACTACCCCTGCCAACTCTTGCCACCAAACCAAATGTTCTGGGAGGAAAAAGAAATAGTCTGAATATTGATGCTTTCCAACAAAGTCCATAGGAAGGAAAGAAAGATGAACACAGCACACACCTGATTCACAGCACCATAGAAAACAACTAGCTTGGTTTCTCTCAGCAGCTGGAAGGCAATTCCTCAGCAGTCCCACCACTTGTTTTTTGTTTTTTTTTTTTAGTTACCAAAGTTCTTTATGTTTCTTTTCTTAGAAAAGTGACTTCATAGGTCATTAAAAATATTCGAAACATAAGCAAGCAAAATTTAGAGTATGGGTCTCTCTCCTTTGTTACTTTCCCCCCAGATTTTAGGAAAAGGGTTTAAGACTGGGAATATTTTTGGTAATGTCTTTGTTGGCATTTAAATAGCTTTTGCTTTTGCAGCATACCCCAAACAAGGCCACTGCAGAAACCTGCCTTGCATTAGCACATCTGCGGGGTTGACACGGGGAACACGCATTATCCCAAGTGGGACACCTCATTTGCCAAACAGACTTGACTCAAAATTACCCACTTCTTTGGGTTGCTACACCCGGTTTTCATCAACCTGCATGCAACTGACTTTTCTACATCTTCTCTTCCTCCCCTAGTTGGACACAGGAAAGGAGAAAGCAGAGAAAGGGAGAGAAACCCTCTATCAACCTGGGTTAGCTCCTGTGGGTCCCCTTCTTCATGGCCAGCACCAGATTGAGGCAGGCTATAGTCCTTTCTAGCCAAAGACTGAGCTGGCTTCAGGGTTTAAGGGTCCTGACATCGGTTCACTTGCAAATTTCTTTGGTGGTGAAGTTTGTTAAAAGAATCTCAAAACAAACTGCATGGTAAATGATCGTGGCCGGCCGGCGCTCTACCCTACCGTAAGGTCCAACAGACAGCTGTGGGTGGACGGTGGGTGGGCAGTCTGTAACAGAGAAGCAGATGACAGAATAGCATGCCATGGGCAACTCAACTCTACTCACAGCCCAACTTCTCCAGCCCGGAGACCTCAGCTGACTCTTATGGGCCACTGGCTGTTTCAGTTAATGTTTCTCTAATGACTTGAGTTTGTCCCTAATGGGGAAGCGTCAGTGAAGGGAGTAAGGCCAGGGATGTGAATCATGGTGTCCTCCTCACCCTCTGTCTCTGAAGGCTCTTTCTCAAACTGGCTGGTATAAGAAAGGCAGCAATGCAAGGGGAGGGATAGAGCATTCCTTGCTGACAGAAACCTTTTATGTCCCCTTCTTATCATTACCAATGCCATTCTGGGAGTCTTCAGTGGGCTGTGGATCCTAGGATAGTGAATAATAAACTCTGATATGAAAACAGAATGCAGAAAACAAATTAGCATTTTGAAAATAAAAAGCCTGGCTTTTAATCCTATTAAGATTGTGCCTGCTTTTTTTTTTTTTAAATTCTCCCCCTCCCCCTAAAAACTCTGAAAGAGATACTGATGTTGCCATTAACATAAATGCTGAAATCAGCATTTCCTTTGAAAGAAGTTGTTAATATTTGGAAATGGTCGGATTTCCAATCCAAGCTTTGATTGTTATTCTATACTAGCCAGCAAGTGCCAAGGTCACAGGGAGATTCACCTGCAGACGGAGCTAAATGAATCCACTTTCCACAATGCATGTATAATTTAACATTCTCCTCTAGAGTACTTCCATGCATTCCTAAAAAATATTTTATTACAATAACAAATTGGTTTCAAAATCATGCATTATGTATTCCGAAATTAGGTCTGCCAGTGAAACCTGTATGTACAAACACACACCCTTCCAGGCAGCGTCGCAAGAGCACCCACACGCTTTTGGTGGCAAGGCGGGGCTTCAGAACACAGGTTCATTCCACAAGGAACCCACCAGCTCTTTTTATCTTAGCCTGCATTTGAAGAAGAAATAGACCAAAATGATCATTCATGGTAAATAGCAATTTTGGGTTGTCCTTGTATTACTTCTCTGTGAGAAGACAGAGTGTGTTATGGGGCGGAAGTGCCTCTTCTCCTAAAAACAGGCTTGCCTGGCCGCTTTCCACCCTTTCCTTAAAAAACAATTATTCCTTGAATATTAAAAGTCACTTTTTCCTGTGATCTGACACTTTCCACATATACCTTTTCCAGGAACTGGACTTCAACAAAGCTTCTTTGAAACATTAAAGATAAAGATATCAAAGCCATCCTTACAAATTTGTGTTCAGAAACACACTTGTTCTGCTGTGAGCTTTCATCACCAAGTTATCCAAAAAAAGTTAACATATTCAAAAACATCCTTAGGATTTCCATCACAAATGCAAACCCATATACTGTTTCCCTAATAGATGCTGATTTCTGCTTTGTAAGTTTCATCTGAAGTTAAGTACACATTGATTTAGCATTCTTTTACATCGGTATGGTCTTCTTATGCCAATAGGAAAATGCCTATTTGTGAATCATTAAGATTAAAATGTATGTCTGATGCCTTTCATATTCTTCCATTTTAGACCTTTTACATCATACCGACAAAAGTTTCATCTCACCAAATGGCACTTGTGAATGTTAAGAAGGCAAAGATCCTCAAATAAATGGCAAGTTCCATAATATTAACGGTGTTTGATCATAAAAAAGGTGAGGAGGAAATTTCAGTTGAGTTTTTCTCAAGTTTCAAAGTTTCTTAGGCATGAACTTGATCTCTTTATATTAAAAGAAAAATCTAGTTCATTTCAATAGGGAATATGTTTTTCATTAACTTGTAAGCTAAACATCATTGATATGTTTCTTCTGGTCTGCTAACTTCTGAATAAAACAACAAAATTCCTAAGAGATCCACTCACAAATCTCTTTAAATTAAAAATCAGCCTAATTTTTATTATAAGGCCAACATCATGATAGGCTTTGTATTTTTAAGCAATACCCAAACCTAAAAAGTTTAATTCCCTGACAAGAGCTTTTAATAAGAGCAAATTATGAGTAAAATTCGATGCTCTAAACTTTCCTTCTCAAAACAATCTGCAAACACTGTATTAAGAAATCATTTTTTCTCAATTTCATTTTGATAGAGAGGTATGACTAGACATACAGCTTTCCTATAGTGAAATTATAAGGAATAATTTTCTCTAATCTAATCAGTAGTATCTAAAATGGAAGTGTTAACAGCATAATTTCTGATTTCTTTTGTATTCTAATTTAGGCTGATACATTAAAGCTTTGCTTTTCAGAAGAACAATTAAGAAGTTGTTGATAGAAATTAAATATTCCTGACAATTGAAAATGCATTTATTTCTCATTTGCTGCATCTAGAAATACCACTGCCTCCTCCCATCACAGATAATCTAAACTAAAATGGTGTTCAAGTAAAAATGAACCTAAAAGCTTCATTCTTTTGTGCTAAACAAAAAGGTGATTTATCTAAGTAATAAGCAAATTCCAGAGTATGAAGATATATATATTTTTAAATCCTCTAAAAAATGCCCTAAGTTGTAATCTTCAGGCTAAATGATTAAACTCTCTCTGGGTTCATTGGCTATAGAGCTATATCCTTCATTTTAGCTGTGGGCTATTTTCAGCTGAATGCAAACTGCTTTTTTATTTGTTATTAAAGGCAGTTCCCATCTTACACCACCTTCTATGTATAGGATGCGGGCCACTATATGTTATTAAAGAAAGTATTAAGGTAGAATTAAAAATGGAAAAAACAAAAAGCCTTCGGTCATAATTACATTTTGTTCTCATATACTGCAACAAACAGTTATATTGCCAACTTTTAAAAATACATGAAATACTAAGCGATAATTCACACCACAAATGAAGATATGGTACAAAACTGTTTTTGGATTGTGATAGTAGCATTTCAAATTGGATCTAAAAAGCAATGTTCTAAAAATCCCTCTTTGTTTTTAAGGTGAATTTTAAGTAGATGAACTCATATGCAATTAAATATATGGTCAAATATAAACTCATGTTAATAATTAAATCAGTGAAAAAAATTGCAACTAAGAAGCCCAGGAGTTCTGAGGGAGGGCATCAGAAGTCAAATGCTGACTCATCTTAAACAGAGCAGGAATACTTATTTATTTATTTATTTATTTATTTATTTATTATTGGCTTTTTGAGACAGGGTCTCACTCTACAGTTCAGGCAGGTCTTGGGCTTGCTTTGTAGCCCTGGCTGGTCTTGAACTTGCAAGGACTCTCCTGCCTCAGCTTCCAGAGTGCTGGGATTACAGGAGTATGCCACCATGCCAAGCTAAGGAGCAAGAATTTTTAACATAAACATTTCTTAACAGCTACCCAGTCAAGATTTGGGAAGAATAAGTCCTTACTGTCAAAAAAAAAAAAGTCAGTGGAGAGCATCAAATAGGTTTTGAATCTAAATATTCTTAAAAAACAAAACTTCTCCCCATACTGGCAGCTCAGAGATCCCAGGGGATAGCATTACAATAAGGTAGACACAGTTCACATTCTTCAATCAGTCTGGGGCTATTTTATTAAGGGTGTGCCAGGAATCCTTGTTCTTAAAGAGTCACAGCCTGAATCCAGCTGTCTCCCGTTCGGTCCCCAACCTGGCTATCTGCCAGAGAATGTCACACTTGGAAGGACACAGTCTGAACAGTTTCTGCACAGTCTTTAGACTCAAGCTTCTGGTTTCAGAGTGAAAAACTCTTTAAGGACCTTAAACTTGGTCACTTTGAGCAGGTCAAAAAGGGAAAGAGGACAGAGAAGGAGACATAAAACTGTCTTGAGCCTCCCCACTCTGTAGGTCTAATGAGGCTTGGGCCACCAAACAATCACAACAATAAACTGCAGCGTGTCCTGGGGTCCCCTCTGAAAGAATAAAGCGGGAAGCCTGTCTATCATGCTGAATGCAGAACCAGGAGCTTGCGCGGCAGGGTTCGATGCCTTGTGCCTGGCTGTATTCACAGGCGAGGCCGACAGATGCCTGGCCTTTGACAAAGCCAAGAGATGGGCATTTCAAAAATAAAATCATCTCCCAATTACAGGGACCCCTTCCTCCCTGGGATCCCAAAGCACTCTATCAACCTAAATTGGAATCCTGTCCACCGAGCTGCCTCCATGCCGCTACTCCAGTATAAATTGGATCAAATGCTCTCAGATTAATTCCTGGAAACCTATATTCATCTTTGTATATCTTTATTACAAAACTAGCCACAAGACTGCTCCACAATTTTCATTACCAGAACAGCTTTTGGAGCTGGATTATGAGATGGTTTATCCCTCCGTGACCCCAAACCATCTTGTTAGCCCCATTATTGTATATTCATACAACACACCTGAGCCCAAGAGAATAAGAGAGTTATGTGAACGAGGGGAGGGATGCGTTTTATTTCATTTTATGCACTGCTTTTCTGCAAGAATCTTGAACCTGCTGCAGGCACCCCTAGAAGTCCCATCTCACTGCCATCCTCTGACTTGCACCTTCCCACCAAAGACCCTCCCGATTCTCCCAGATTGAAAAGGGAAGGAAGCCTGTGGAGAACTGGAACTTCGCAATGGTGTGCACACCTCCCTGGCAGCTCTGGGTTTAAAAAGGCCCTGTAACACGAGAAGCCACTGAGCTCTAGACAGCCCTGGGCCCTTCACAAGGAAGAGCAGGATTTCTGCCTGCTGCAGGAAATGGGTTGCCATAGGCAGAGGGCAGAAAGGGGGGACGGCAGTGGACAGTGGTCTTAGCTGGAGCTATCTGTGGTTAAAGATGTGGGTTTTGGTCATGTGTTCAGGTATGGGTCTGAGAATGTGGTCTACCACTGGTGGATATCAAAGGTGGTTGACTTTATTATAATGATGATAATAGATTAGATTATCTATATTAATAGTATAGATATTATAGCTAACTAAAACTATATATACATATTTCTATTCATGTGTGTATACATATCTGTGTATATATATATGTGCATGCACATAACCACATACATATATGCATACACACATTTATCATCTATGTATTATATAGTTACTATATATATATATAGAGAGAGAGTCATTTAATTTTAACATAATACTCAGAAATATTATAGCTATAGCTATAGCTATAATGTATCTTTTCTCTCTCAAAATAGATAAATTCACCCCCAGTCAACCAACACCTACAGTGGCTCTCTCAACCTCCTGGCCTATTTCTCTCCCTTCTTCCGTTCCCTTTTTTCCTATCTTTTTCTTTCATTTTTTTAAAAATAATGTCTCCTTGGTTCTTAAAACAAGAAGGAAAACCTAGAAGAATCATTCGTTAGTCATATATTCCAAAGAAACTTCTATTTTTTAAGGGACTTCTTTTTCCTTATCCTTTTCCACTTGAGGTGATGCTAAAGTACAATGAGACTGATTAATAGAGGTACCAAAAAAAAAGAGAGAATTGTTCTAATTATATTATGAAAATGTTTAGGTCCTTTTATTCTGTTTTTTCTTTCAAAACATCTTCACCTGATTTCCCAGTGCTCAGAGGAATTATGTAAAACGCTACCTCAATGGGCGGCAGCAGTCCCCTTGACTTTGGGTCTGAGGTCCTCTCACAAGGAAGGGCAGGCATGTGGGGGCCTGGTGTGTGCGGAATCTAGGGTCCCACCCAGACCTCCTTACTGGGAACCTACTTGTTGGTGAAATTCCTGGTCATCTGCATGGATTTTAAGGTTTGGAAGCCCTACACTAGGACATTTTTAATGACCTATTTCTGGGCTCTACTTTAGCTCTACAAAATCAAATTCTTTGGAGTCAGTGACCAGGCCATGGTGTATTTTGAATCTCTTACATGATTTGGTCCTAGCAGGTAAAGACCTGCTCACTCAAGGAGTCACTGTGTGGTCTCTAACTGTGACAATGACAGTGGAAAGGGAATTGAATCCTCCAAGAGCTAAGCCTCCTGTCATCCCTCTGCTGGGATCTCTGAGTAAGTAGGGCCCCTCCACCTTGGCTTTCTACATCTCAGCCTGACATTTAAGGTTCTCCATCCCAAGGCTACCTCGCTAAACTTTCATGTCCTTTAGTTCATAATCCTCCTGCCTCCAACAAGTCAAACAAATACCAACTGCTTTGCTCTCTAGGCCTTCTCCTTTGTCAATCAGGACAGCGCCCCCTGGTCTCACTGCGTCCTCACTGGCACCTGTCAAGGGGCTCTGAACCCCCTCCAGCCTGCAGGATCCTCCCCACTGACCACAATCTTCCTAATGTTCCTTTCTGCTCCTCACTGTCCATCGGTACATGTTTAATTTCAAGACTGCCATTTTGCGTTTACTGACACTCCCTGTCAAAGGGTTCTCATTGCAGTTTCATGTGTATTGTTATTTTTAATTCAGCCACAGGCTTATAAAATTTTCTTTCTTCCAAGTTTCCCCTTCCCAAGTTCCATGTCCCTACTACCTGCCATGATGTTCTACCCACCCCTTTGTACATTGTGGCTTGACTAGTTTTCAGGAGCTCTTCTGTGGTACCCATAAAAGAAGAACAGAACTTCAAAGGCATCCAATATTCCAGCTAATTTGTCCTAAAAGAAAACTAAGGGAAGTGATATGTTCCCAGAAGCATTTAAACGCCAAGGGCTCCTTCTCAGAAGCTGTGTGAGGGGTTGCTGGCAAAGACCTTCTGCAATCTCCCTGTTTCAGGCCACGATGATTTGTTGTCCGTTTCATTGTTTCTTCTGTATGCTGATTGCTTTTGATTCATTATGCAACACAGAGTCCACGAGAACCAGTCATTTTTCAAGTTAACAGGTGCACAATGAAATTAGATTAAAGTTTTGTAAATTTACAGGTGAAAAAAAAAACATCCCCATGGGACCCCTAGGAGAGGGCTTGAGTAAGAGAAATACAGACGGCAACGCACCGAGACTCGCCTTGGGTGGAATGCGGCCAGTTCCTTTGGAAAGGTTTGCAGTGGGGCAGTCATTGCTCCTCCTTCTTCTGTCTCTATTCATGCCAACTCCCCTTCCCCACTTGAGTTATGCTTGTTTTGCCCTTTCTTTGGACTAGGGAACAGACTCTGGGTCTTGTCACATCTCACTCATGCCCCGGGGCTCTCCGGGTCAGTGGACAGAGAGCCATGTGACCTGGGGCCAAGTGAGTCTGTCTCACTAGAGATGCTGCATGCCACGCAATTCCCCAAAGCCTTGACCAGTTCCAACCTCGATGATTGCATTCCTCTCCTGCACCCAGGGCAAGACACGCAGGCTCTACCATGAGAGATGTGCACAAAAACATATTTTCAGGATGAATGGAAGCCAGGCTCCAACTTCCTCCCTTATACATTTCTTCCTGCCTCTTTCCGTTTCTACCTGATATTTTTCTTGACCACATCCCCCGATTTTTCTAATTCTTTTATACTGAAACGAGAATGTGTCCACTAAAGTGATCACGACACCCATAGAGAAGAAGACACTGCACATCACTACTTTGCTTTACCTTTGTTAAAAAACAGTTCACACTGAAGCAGCGACAGCTAGGCTTCTGTCATCTGTACACACAATTTAATCCTTTAAAGAATCAGCAGGGCCCACATCAATCAAGAGCCTTCATCAACTTGTAAAAACAATATTTTGATTCAATCAGATTCAAAGCCCTGAAATTCTTAGCTAATTAATGCAGGGTCACTCAAGGGCTGTGCAATGGTGGCTGGAACAGTGGTCAAATATTTACCCTTGGTGCACACACACATTCGTCTCACCAGAGGACCTGAGCGATGGTCAAGAATAGATAATATACCGATAGCTGCAGCAGGTTTCATCTGGCTCAAGCATGTGGATAAATAATTATTACAAAGGGAAGAAAGGAGAGAAATGATCCTCCCACCATCATAGATTCATACAGAAAAGTCTGAAAGAGGTAACTGGCCAGGGATCAGCCAACACCCCGCTGCTGATTCTAATCACCTAAATTTCCCAAGCAGAGAAGTGTGCTGCAGGTACTTCCTGCAACACTCAGAGCAAATGACAAGATCAAAATGTTATAAATCAGCCAATCCATGAGATCTTTTAGCTAGGTTTTGATTCAAATAAATTTGTGTTGGTTCCATGTGGAGACATTTTGAGACTTGCTATAATTTGGAGGTCTCCAGAAAGGTGCAGAAGCATTAGCAATTTCATACTTATTTCTACAGTGGGAGCTAAATATGCTAATACTTTCTTTACATATGTTTGGGATCCACAATATCCCCAAAGATTTATTGTGTTGAAAGTTTGGTTGCCAGCTGATGGGCCTTTGCAGAAGTCATTGAACCATGAGGACTCTAACTTCATCAAGTGGATTAAACCATTGATGGATTCATTAAAAGGGCTCATTACAAGGTAGAGTCTAATTGAAGCAGGTGACTGGAGGTGTGGCTTTGAAGGGTGTATTTTTCCCCAGTCCCTTCCTCTAAGGTCCTCTCACTCTTTCTGTTTGTTGGCTGCCAGATGTTAACAGCTTCCTCCACCACACTTCCCATGAGGGTATTTCTGTTTGACACAGGTCTGGAACCAAGAAAGACTAGTGACCATTGATTGAAACCTCTGAAATCATAAGCCAAGGTCAGTCTTTTCTCCTTTAAGTTGAATTTCTCAGATATTTTGTCACACTGATAGAAAACTGACCAACACACACAGACATGTGATTTAGTTATGCAAACGCAGAAAAAAATGCATCAAGATGCCTCTTTACTGATAAAAAACTTATAATTTGAATTTTTTTCTTAAAACACAGGCAATAAATAATCAATAGAGATGGAAATTCATGTAGAAATTCTATCTTGATCTATTCCTTTTTCCCTTAACTCTGACACCTGTAAATGCTTCAAAAATCATGCACTGTGATTCTGTTTGTGATATTTACCAGGTAGTTTTTCAAGATGGTATTGGGGGACAATGACCTAGGGCTAGATGGGATCTCTCTCTAGTGTTTCTAACCAGTGCATGTGAACATGTAGTTATCTTAAAATAAAAAGTTAAACTTAAAAGCTCATACTATCTATAATTATACATAGAATAGGGTAGAATTAGGAAGATTTTTTTATTTATTATGCTTTTATTATACTTCAATTCATGTACCTTTCCCCTCACTGTCTAATCTCAAAATATTCTACCAAAAGTAAGCACAAGGAAACTTGAAACAGAGTTCTTTTCCCTTAACACTTGAGGTACAAAGTGGGAAACATGTTTTGCTTTTAAAGTCCTTCAATTATCATGAAGGAAGAAAATTTAAATATCTTTTGGAAGTTAATTACTTAGCTGGCCAGTCATGGGTCTCCTTATATGTTCCATGTTTTAACAGTTATCTCTCTATTAATTTTAATAATTACATGAAGATTAACCAAATGATCTGCGTGGAGGAAATATGATGGTTACTAACATGTTCCAGGTCAAATATCAAACGTAATCCAAATTAAGTTCTGATGGTCATTTCAGTGTTGTTGGACCATACACAGCTCACCATTTGTGATTTCACCTTTTGTGGTTTCAATTACTCATGGACAACCACAGCTCAGCATTATTAAATAGGTAATTCCAAATATAAACAATCCTTGTTTGTTTTTTTAGTTTGTTTTGATTTTGATATTGAGGATTGAACCGGAGCCTTCAAACAAAGCCATGTCTTTAGCACTTACCATTTTATTTTGAGACAGGGTCTCACAAGTCACTAAGTAGTCCAGGCTGAGCTCCCATGGGGATCTGCCTACCTCAGCCTTCCAGAGTGCTGGGATTATAGGCATGTGACAGTACTCCCATAAGTTTTAAACTGCATGCTGTCTCAACCAGTGTGACAAAATCTCACACTGTCCTACTCCACACTCCCTGGAACGCTTAATCATTGTTTATTTGTTTGCTTTGTCTAGCATATCCACACTGTATGTGATCCCTGTCTTTGATCATTGTGACATGGCAACTTGACTTAAGTAAGAACCACAGAGCAGATTAGTAAAACCTTGGGCATGTCCGTGGGTGATTGACACACAGGCCACAAACCGAGGAGGTGAGACCTAGCCTAGATACGTGTGGCACCCACCAACAGGATTGTGGCCTGCATAGACTAAAAAGGGAAAAAAGAATGAAGTCTTCCTTTTACTTTTTCTCCTTCAAAGTTGGTCTGGTCTTCACCTTGCCTTTAGTTTTCACGATAGACTCCACCGTTTCATGAACACCCTCACTTTTTCCAACACAGATTCCCACAGATCCTGTACTGGGCTTCCGGCCTTCAACCTCCAACTGGATTCTCGGCTCCTCCAGCACCCAGATGGTTGTTTTGCATTCTTAAGGTCCTGATTCAGCACTCAGCCTCGTAAACCTACATTGTATATTATATATATATTCTGTTCCTCTGGTGAACCCTACACCATCCATCAGTCATTTGGTAGCTCTCTGTTCAAGTATCCATTATTTTACTTATTTATGGCCCCAAAGTACAAGAATAGTAATGCTGGAAATCTTAATACAATATTACAATTGCCCTGTTTATTATTACTCATTTTTGGTAGTCTCTTACTTTACTAAAATTATGAAGTAAGGTTTATCACAGGCAGGTATGTATAGCCTATATATATATAATATATATATATATATTATATATATATATATTTACTATATAGAGAGAGGGAGAGGGAGAGGCAGGGGGAGAGAAAGGTCCTCAGTTTCAGGTTTCCACTGGAGGACTTGAGACTTACCCCCATGCTGCAGACCATGAATTTTCTCATGGTGGACTTTCTGATTGACATCAATCACCGGGGCCAAACTGATTGTTGAACAATAACATTGATCACTGAGGTAGAATAAATGAATGCTGTGGCTTTGCTCATGCTCAGCATTTCACAAATATAACAAAGCTTGGATTCATAGGATGCTGCCAAGGTTATTTTTTTCAATACTCAAGCTAGTCTACCTGGGGCTACTTGATAAAACATTTGGACTGAATTAAATAGGCACTTCTGTCAGACAACTGATCTGATTGATTTTTTTTTCCTACTGTATTAACTGGTTATTTCGATACTCTGTAGACATTTAAAAGACTTACAAAATCATAGATTTTAGAATTTTCGCAAAAATGTGTCCTCAGAACCCAGATAGTCCAGAGTTTTCCCCACAACTTTTGAGAACTTAAATGGAAAAAAATCAAAGGAAAAGGGATTTACATTAAATATTTTGGGAATACCAAGATAGGAAATTCAATTATTTGATTAGTTCCTTGTTTGCTAGAAGTTCCCCAAGGCCTTAACTTGCTAATATGCATTATGATTTTAAGAGGGGACTATAATAGAAAAGGTCCGTCTAAGTTTACTTTTAACACAGAATTCCTCCCTCCTCTCTCCCAGATCAGATCTAGTTAGCAAATTTGGAAATAACACAATGTGGTATAAACCTGTAGATAGAGACATAGATCTTCAGAGAAGGGATATGTCTTATTAAAAATATCTCCCTTAATATGAAGTTAAAAGTAAAATCTAACTCTTTAATTCCCATTCTAGTCTTTTGGGCTGACCCAAAATACATTTATTATAGTCTTGAGTATTAAATCGTCCATCTCCATCTTCCCATTTCCAAGATTCTATTCTCTCAATTTTGTTTTATCTGTACCTTTTTTCCATTACATAGTATATATAATACTGAATTTAAAAATATATATAACATATTAGATATTCTTCTTGTGCAATGTATTAAAAAACTTACATGATACAAAGATTAAATGAATACATTGTCTTTAGCATTATTTCATCAGAACTTCTAAAATACTAACCATCTAATTTTATAATTTCTTCCTTATGTGTAAGGTAGAATTCCTCTATCTAAAATAAACTTTCCAACATTTACTGGGACTAGGTAGTTACCCAGAAATATATTCAATTAGGAAAGATCAGATAAATGCTTACTTATTTCTATCCTTTTAGTTACCAGTTTTCAGAGTAAGCATTAATTTAATGGTGCCCCGTTAGGGATGATGGTGGTTTTCTTTTCCTCTCTGTCTGATTCTTTCTTTTATTTGCAAGTCATTGGATTCATTGTATTTCAATGAATTTCAGTTCTTATTATTTCTGATGTTCACAATATCCTATTTATTGCCAGTGGGAACCCATATATGTGGATTTTGGCTTTGACAGTTTCCTTACTTCCTAGCACAATAAACACCTTGTTATTACCTTATATATTCCCTGACACAGATCAGAACCAGTCAGCCTGATGAGAAGCCTCAGATTTTCTTAGCAAAGAATGCTATTTATAGATCACAATCTGGATACTGAGGGTATTCTCTGCTTTTGAGTCATCATTACTTGTACAGCTCTAAGAAATATTCTTATTTATCATCAGAAGAATTTTTTAGTTTTTCTCTATTTCTATGATTTTCTCAATTAAACATTAGCTAGGCTATTGGCTCTCTCCAGATATTTTCAAGAGAGAAAAAGTACATATTGTAATTGAGGTACAAGTCACCAAGATAGAGAATAAACTGGTAGCATTAATAAAAGATTGGTTCATCATTATGTGCATGATTTCTTGAGATATATTAATGATTTCTAATGTCCTGTTTACATTAACATTTCAGCCATAGCAGTTGGGAACCATGCTTAATTATTTCTATCTTGGTGTATTGGATGTAAGTAATATGGTTCTTATTTCTTTGTTCACATCTGAAATCAGTCTTATTTGCAGGAACAAAAACTATTTTGCATAAATGAGTCCTTGTTACTTTCAAATGGATCCTAAGGATCAAGATGAAAATGTTGAAGTATAGCAGTGATTTTTTAAAGTATTATGTTTAAAGAGTCATTCTCGTAATAATAATTGTAAAGTTGTCAAGGGTTAACATTTATATTACCATCCATGTCACTAGTCAGTTATAAACCTAGGACAAATTTTCTATTCAAAATAGGGGGCATACACACATACACTCTTTATTTCAAGTTCCCAGGGAAGTAACTGGAACATTCTTTTCAAAACAATGATAACATAATTGAACTATGTGACAAGTTATAGGTGTAGATAATGATTAAAAGTTATTGAAATATAGAAAGCAAATGTACTCATAGCTCATTGCAGAAATCAGAGCAAGAAAACCACAACACAAAAGCTTACAGGTAAGAACCTCTTTCTGAAAGGATTCTGGGAAATTATCAAGACCTGGTCCATATAAAGATTGGGCCACACTTAATAAGAACCCCTGGTGAATATTTCCTTCACATTAGCTTTTGTTCACACTCCAGGAGATTGTGCTTCATCAAATTTCAAAGTTCTCATATGTTTACCCACCCAAAGCCCCAAATGAACTCACTTCTCAGTCTATAAACTTCCAGTCTTCTTTGCTATTAGATGAAGAAATTCAAGCCTAAATCTAACAATAACTATTTGTTATGCAGAATTCCCATCTTGATCTAACTCTTGTCTTGGAGTGACATCAGGTGACATACAACAGTAATGTAAAACCCACATGCTCATGTTTAGGAATTGGCCCCAGGTCCTAACAACTTTGTGAACTACTGGCTACTGTTGTAATATGCTGTCTTAAATAAATTGTAGCATTGATGAATCCAAATACCAAAGGCTATGCAATTCATCTTTAGCACCTTGTGCTAGTCTTCCAATGAAGAGGAATTACAGCTACAAGGCTGTGGGAAATGTCTACAAACTATCACTTTTCCAGAAGGATCTTGACGTGACCTCACAAAGCATGGCTCAAAATTTCAACATGCAGTGACTGTATCGGGTCCAATCAGGGTCTTTTCCCCCAACTGTCACACCTGTACATCTGTCTCCCCCTAAGAGTGAATCTATGATACCTGTTTCAACTAAAATTTCTTCTATTGAAACAAACCTAGAAAATCCAGATAAAACATAAGTGTTTTAAAATGTTATGACTAAGCTTACAAAAAGAAGAAAAGAAGTTCTCAGTACCAGGAAGAAAAAGTAGATTGAAAAACCAATGTAGTCATATGGGCTACATTGTGGATGTTGTAGTTTGGACAGGGGCAAGTGTTTCACATTTAGGACTCTAGTGAGTTGGATTTGAATGATCAAGTAGAGGTGGAAAATAAGATTCATATGCCCTGTGTGCTATAGATTTAAAATGACCCACAGAATTCAACATCCTCTGAAAACTCATTCTTAGTGATAGCTAGGCTAGAAAAAAATTTTGCTATCTACACTGAAAATCGGTAAATCAAATAAATAAATATAAATAAATCCCACATATTACTGTACCTCAACATCCTTCTAGATATACTTGCTCCAACCCAGCATGCTAATGTTCCACAAAAGTGAAACTCAACCAAGATTTTCAAGATAAACAAAAAACTATCGTACAGGTGAATCAGCAAATGTCATCAAACAGACCCTCTAGAACCTCAAATGGATTTGTATTCTAATTTAATTCTGCTACAGAGATATAGATTGATATAAAATGATTACAATCATAATAAAGATATAAAAGTTAGGAAAAGAATAAGTCACTATGAAAAATTAGATGAAATGCTTCAAAATTTGAACAAAAATAACTTTGACACCAAAATCTAAAAACTCAATACACTGAATAGTAGGTCAACAGTAGATAAAGACAATAGTGAACTGGAAGAAATATCTAAAGAACTTAGACTACATTGCAGAGAGACCAAAGTATAGATAATGCAAAAAGAGATTAAGAGAGGTGAAATGTAGATGGAGAAATTCTGAATACACCCAGCTGGAGTCTCAAGAGAAAAAGAGGAAGGGAGAAGAGATAAGAAAGTTGAGGTGGGGGCAGAGAACAGGGAGAAAGGAACATGAATGGGGTAGGGGATATATTTGAAATAACAAATAAGTAATAAAAGTTAGATTCACAGAACCCTAATAAATCCCAAGCAGGAAAAAAACAGTGATGGCCAATCTACACTTAGGCATATTATAGTAAAATTTCAGAATAACAAAGACATTTCCTTAAAACTCAGTTTACCTTGAGAGGAATAGCATATTGACAGCTGACCGCTGGTCATCAGTGAGCAAAGTGAGAAGCCCACAGTATGAAATCATCAATAATTTTACATACGGAGAATGTTTCTGTTGGCTGCATTTTATGAAGTCATCAGCTCCTATGGATAAATTTAGATAGCTACAAATGAAAAAATTACATACATACATATGTGTGTGTGTATATATATATATATATATATATATATATATAGAGAGAGAGAGAGAGAGAGAGAGAGAGAGAGGGAGGGAGAGAGAGATTCTTCATTAAATAATCAGTGAGAAAAGGGGGTGGAAAGGATATAGATGAAATAAGACATTATGAATTGAGTGTTTCTAAAGCTGGATGGTGGATACAATAACATTCATCATAATATTTTTTCTAGTTTTAAGTATAAATGGAAATTTCCAAAATAAAATGTAAAAAAAATCATAAGTCTATATCATTTGGACATATACAAGATATTTGTAGAATAAATCACATCCTGTCTAGGAAAATGCCCTAACAATAGTCTAAGGTCAAGGAAGAAGTTGGTAGAGGTATACAGACTCTTTGAATAGTACAAAAAAAGAAATAATAAAGTTGAGAGTAGAAACAAATCGAACTTGAAAATAAATGACTCCAGAAAACACTATTATTATCTAAATTTTGAAAAGATTAATAAAACTAACAAAGCACTGCCAAGACAGATCAAGAAAAAAAAGGGAAAAGATTTTTTTAAAAGCTGTATTAGTGATGAAAATGGAGATTAATTCTCAATGTTGCAGATATGAAAAATAAGGTATCCTAAGCAAATATATCAATAAATTTGAAAATAAACAAAATAGACAAATTGCCTTAAAAAATGGCCCCCAAAGAAAAAGGAAACCTAAATATTCCCATAAACATTTTTGCCAGCATGATGGTGCACGCCTGTAATTCCAGCACTCAGGAGGCTGAGGCAGGAGGATTATTGCGAGTTTGAGACAAGCCTGGTCTACAAAGTGAGCTCAAGGCCAGCCTGAACTGCATAGTGAGACCCTGTCTCAAAAAGACACACACACACACACACACACACACACACACAATTTTTAATTGAATAAGTAAGCAAAAATCTTCCTACATAAAAGAAGATAAGTGGTTCCATGGCTTCACCAGTGAAATTTGCCAGATAATCAGGGAACAAATAATTTTAATACTACACAAACTATGTTAAAACAAAGAGAAGGGAATGTTCTTGATTTACCCCATGAGGCTAGCAAAAACCATACCAAATCACGATGAGAACATTATCAGAGAAAAGTAACACAAAATATTACTCAAAAAATACACACAAAATTCTAGCCAAAGTATTAGCAAACCAAGTCCAACAGTACACAAAATAATAAAATAACATGATCACATACAATTCATTCCCAAATAAAAGATTTGCTCATCATTAGATGTAAGTCATCATATTGACAGATTAAGGAGAAAACTATTTGCTCAAAGAGTTGAATGAAATTCAACATCTATTTAATTCAAGAACTTTTGCAAACTAAGAATAGAGTTAATACTCTTTGACTGGTAAAGGGCATTTATCTCTGGCTAACATCTTATTACTGGCAGAATATTGAAAGCTTTCTATCTGAAATTGTGAGTAAAAAGGGTTGCTTACTCTCTCTGCTCCTATTCAGTACTATTCTGAAAGTCACACCCAGTGCAAAAAGAGAAATAAAAAGTTATAGTGACTGAAGAGGTCAAAACAAAAGATATAAGAAATGATTGTGAAGGTTAAAAATTCCAAGAAAATCTAAGTAAAAATTATTAGAACTAACGGAAGAATTAAGAAATATTAAGTAGAATCAATATAAAATAAGCAATATTTCTATAAAAGTTACCATTCAAGTACAACTAAAGTTTTAAAGGCACTAGATTTTTTTAAAATTTAAAATGCAAAAAGAATAAACACAATGATACAGAATTTCAGAACAATATAATAGGAGCTTAACAATGGTTAATATAGTACACATTGTTATCTTCAAAGTAGTTGTTCCAATTACAAGATATAGGTATAAAAACATCAAGGAAAGCACAAACCATTCTTTTTGATGAACTAACAGAGCTTAGTAGTATAGTTATTTATCTTGTATATATATGTATATGTATTCTTTTTCCGTCTTTCTTTTTTCCTTTCCCCTATCCCAGTTGTTCTTTCCTTTTGAGCAGTTTCTTTCCCTTTCACATTCACAGTATCTAGTGTACATTTTGGATCTTATTTAGTCTTTCAGTTTTTTACACTAGGGAGACAATACAATATTTACACATGTGATTCGCATTTATTTCAACAATGAGTATGTCTCAAGTTGCATCCACTTACTATAAAAGCCTCAAATTTCTCCTTATTCATAGCTGAGTAGCACTCTGTTGTATAAAAAGACCACATCTTTCTTTCCATTCCTCAGTTGATGGGCATTTGGGTTGTTTCCATGATTTAGCTATTACAAATTGTGCCGCATAACATGAGTGTACATATATCTCTGTGGGATGAAATTTTCAATTCTTCTGGGAAAATACCCAGAAGAGGAATAGTTGGATTGAATGGAACCTTTAATCATAGTATCTTGGAGAATCTCCACACTGATTTCCCAGTGGTTGTACCAGTCTACACTCCTACCAGCAGTGGAGAAGGGTTCCTTTTTCCTCATAGGCCCTCCATCATTTGTTATGATTTCTTGATGGCAGCCATTCTTTCTGGAGTGAGATGGAATCTCAGTGTTATTTTAACTTGCATTTCTCGAATGATCAGTGATGGTGAACATGTTTTCATGTATTTATTTCCCATTTGTATTTCTTCACCTGAGAACTGAGTGTTCATCTCAGATGTCCATTTTTGGATTGGGTCTTTGAATTTGGGAGGTCTGATTTTTTTCAATTCTGTATATGTTCTAGATAGAAGTCCTTTGTCTGAGGGACAGTTGGTTAAAATTTTTCCCAATTCATGGGTTGTTTCTCACTACCTTGATGATTTCTTTTGCTGTGCAGAAACTTTTTAATAAGATGTGATCCCAGTTGTTGATTCTTTGAAGTACTTCCCATGCCATTTGTGTTTTGCTCATGACCTCTTTGCCAACTCCTATATGTTAAAGATTTCTACCTACCTTGTTTTCCAGTATTTAGTATTTCTGTTTTAATATTTAGATCTTTGACCCATTTTGACTTTAGTGCATGGTGATAGGCCTGGGTCCAGTTTTAGTCTTCAGCATGTGGAAAGCCAGTTTTTCCAGCACCATTTATTAAAGAGGCTGTCTTTGTCCTAGTGAACATGTTTGGTCCCTTTGTCAAAGACAAGGTGGCCGAGTGTCTTTGTAGTTGTATTTGCATTTTATAATCTGTTCCACTGATCCTCAGGTCTGCTTTTTGTCAGTACCATTCTGATTTTATCACAGTAGCTTTATATAATAATTTCAAGTCTGGGATTGCGATGCCTCCTGCCTTGCCTTGGTTGACCAGGATTGTTGTTGCTATTCTAGGTCTCTTCCAATTCCAGATGAATTTTAGCAATATTTTTTCTAGCTCTGTGGAGTATGTTAGTGGTATTTTGATTGGAATTGCATTAAACCTGTATAACAGTTTTGGGAGTATGGCCACTTTCACTATGTTGATTCTTCCTAAGAGCAAGGGATATCTTGCCATTTTCTGATATCCTCATTTTTCAGAGTACTGTAATTTTCAATATATAGATACTTTACATCCTTTGTTATACTGATTTCTAAGTATTTCATTTTTGGATGCTTCTGTGAAAGGTATTATTTCTATAATTTCTCTCTCAGTGAGTTCATTTTCTGTGTACAGGAACACTACTGGTGTGTGAGTGTTGACTGTGAATCCGTCAATGCTGCTGAATTTGCTTATTAAATTTAGTAGTCTTTTGGTGGATGTTTTGGGATATTCTGCCATGTTGTAGTATCATGCTGTTGTCTGCAAATAATGACAATTTAACTTCTTATTTTCCTAGCCTTATTCCTTTCATTTCTTTCTCTTGTCTAATTGCTCTGGATAATGTTTCCAGAACTGTATTGAATCAGAGTGATGATTAGTGGACATCCTTGTCTTGTTCCTGATTTTAAGGTAAAAGGTTTCAGTTTTGTCCATTTTAATATGATGTTGGTTGCTGGTTTGTCATAGATGGCTTTTGTCAGATTGAGGTAGAGATCATCTATTCTGATTTTCTGTAGGGTTTTATTATGGATGGGTGTTGGACTTTGTCAAAAGCTTTTTCTGCATCTATTGAGATGACCCTGCGATTTTTGTCTGTGACTCTTGATGTGGTATATTACATTTATTGATTTTCATATGTTAAATCATTCCTGTATTCCTGGGGTGAATCCCATTTGGTCATGGTATATAAGCTTGATCATTTGCTGCACTGTTTGCCAGTATATTATGAAAATTTTTGCATCTGTGTTCATTAGGGAGATTGGCCTGTAGTTCTCCTTTTTGGTGGGGTCTACTCTGGTTTTGGTATCATACTCTGATACCAAAAGATTTAGGGAGAATGACTTAGGAATGACTTAGGGAGAACTGCTTCCCTTTCAATTTCATTAAACAGTTTGAGGAATATTGACATTAAATGATCTCTAAATTCCTTGAAGAATTCACCTGTGAATCCATCAGGACCTGGACTTTTCTTTGTTTGTAACTTTTAAATTACATTTTCAATTTCAGAAACTGATGTTGGGTTATTCAAAAATTTTTATATCATCTTGATTCAGCATTGGTAATTCATATGTTTCTAGGTATCTGTCCATTTCTTCTGTGTTTTCCAGCCTATGCAAGTAAAGATTTTCAAAGTAGGTATTGATGATTTTCTGAATTTACACAGAATCTATAGTGATATCACCCTTTGCATTCTTCATTGCATGGACTTGTGTTTTTTCTTCCCTTTTATTGACAAGGTTGGCTAAGGGTTTATCAATTTTGTTTATTCTTCCAAAGAACCAACTTCTCTATTCATCAATTATTTGTACTGCTTTTAAATCTCAATTGCATTAATTTCTGATCTGATCTTTATAATTTCCTCCCTCCTATGAAGTTTGGTCTTGATTTGCTCTTTTCCTAGAAGCTTGAGATGCAGCGTTAGGTTGTTTATTTGTACTCATTCTGTATTCCTGAGGTGAGAATTCACTGCTATATATTTCCCTCTTAAGGCTGCTTTCATTGCATCCCAAAGATTCCCGTAAGTTGTATCTGCAATTTCATTTAATTGTAGATATTGTTTAATTTTTTTAAATTTAATCTGTGACTCATTGGCTGTTTAGGAGGGTGTTATTTAAGTTCCACATGTTTATGTGGTTTTTACAGTTTCTTTTGCCATTAATTTCCAATTTCAGTGTGTGATGTTCAGAAAATATGCATGGGATAGTTTCAATTCTTTTGAATTTATTTTAGCATGTTCTATGGGCTAGTTTATGGTCTATTTTAGAGAATATTCCATGTGTAGCAGAAAACATTTCACATGCAGCTGATGTTGTTGGGTGAAACAAACTGTAAATGTCTATTAAGTCCATTAGTTCACAGGTTTGATTCAATTCTGTTATTTATTTGCTGACTTTTTGTCTAGTTGATCTATTTCTTTGTGACAATAGGATATTAAGGTCCCCCATTACAATTGTTATTGTGTATCTGATTTTTCATTTCTATTAATATTTGTTTGATATAGTTAGGTGCTCCTATATTTGATGCATACCCATTTATGACTGTTATCTTCTTTCTCTTGAGTTTTTCCCTTAACAAGTAGGTAGTAACCTTCTTTATCTCTTTTGATCATTTTTGGTTTGAAGTTAACATTGTCTGAAAACAGGATAGTTACCCCTACTTTTTTCTGGGTTTTGCATGGAATATTGTTTTCCATCCTTTGACTTTCAGTCTATGAGTTTCTTTTTGAGTTAAATGTGTTTCTTGCATACAGAATATTGTTAGATCTTGTTTGTTGGTCCATTCTGCCAGTCTGTTCCTTATGATTGGTGAATTGAGGCCATTTACATTGATGGTCATAACTGATGTGTATTGCCTTATCTTTGTCATGTTATTTTCCTGCTGTTGGTTCCATTTTTCCTCTTTGTTTAATTGATTTTCCTGCCTGGTGGTCCCTTTCTATTATTGTTCTGGGAATTGTGGTCATTTTTATATCTATCTAGAATAATTTTTAGTACTTTTCCTAGGGTTGGTTTGGTGGACATTAATTTCTTCAGTTGTTGTTATGGAAGTATCTTATTTCTTCATTAATTTTGAAAGATAGTTTTGCAGGGTACATAAACTGAGTTGGAAGTTGTTTTCTTTCAGGACTTGAAATACTTCACTCCATGCTCTTTTTGACTTGGTTTATATTGAGAAGTTGGCTGTTATTAGTGAAAATTTACAAAAATAGTCCAACCAGAATTAATATTTGGAAGGGACAGAACTTGTCTTACCAGTATTTTTACAGAGTCATATCAATGAGAATGAAGTGATGTCAGTAGACAGAAGGTGAGCTGAAAGATGGAGTAGAAGGGCCTGGGAGGACCCCACCAAGAAGCCAATGAGCCAGCCTTTCTGGTAAGCCATGCAAGCCGTGTGGGTGCCAGGAAAAGTCAGACAGCACCTCCTGTGAGCCTATCGGCCTGTGAGCTGAGAATCAACACCCCTCCATGCACACACTTAAGCAACTGGCTGGTTCTGAGGACAGGCTGAGTTGATAGCAACTAAGGTACATAAAGCAACTAAATGCTTGCATTGCCTGGTTGATTTTGCGGGCCTGGGGCAGCAGTCTGAGCATCTCTTGGGAGGATGACGGTATGCAATATAGCAAACATGGGGGATTTCCTTCTATCTTGTCTTTGAAACCCAATACTGTTCTCACTGTTTTACTTTGTTCTGATTCATTGTTCTGCTTTATTCAATATTCTGCTTTGATTGGTTTTATTCTGTTTTGTTTTTGGTTTGATTTTGCTATACCTGATGGAATGGACAACTACTGTGAAGATAACCAGATATACTATGGTAGCTATTGTTGTTTTCTTCGTATCCTGCTTTGAAGTTCTATACCAATTTTGCAGCTTTGTTTTGATTGGCTTTGTTTTTTGTTCTGTTGGATTTTATTATCTTTAAAATTAAAAAAAAATTTTAAAGGAAGGTGGAGTAGAACAGAGGTGAGAGGCAAATTTAGGAATATAAAGTTTTAGACACATAATAATAGTTTCCCAATTAATGCCGAAAGATACAACTTCTCAATAAATAATGCTGGGACTTCTACCAGTACAAAGAAACTCACTTTCCGAGTAGAGAAAGATGAGACCTCCATTTAGAGAATAAAAGCCTCTGTTTGTGAATTCTTAGGTGCAATCAGTTGGATAGGTGGCCTCTACTCTCTGAGAAGTTTGATGCTTGGATTTTGCTACAGATTTGGCCTGATAGCTACTGCTGATTATGACGGTACTCTTCTCCTAATGGTCTCCACCCTGCACACTCTTGTGGTAAGGTTAGAGGCCTGGTATGGATGTATAATGGAATATTGCCCTCAGCATCTTATGGGTATGTGGCATCATGACAGTGTTTGCAAGGAAATTCTGAAATTTTCTTTGGGTCAGAGTTTAGGTTCCTTTGCCCTTTCGATTAAGCTCCAAATTTGAATGAGGTCAGAAAAACTAAATTAGACAAAGACAATAAACAAAAATGGGCTTTTTTTTATAGCAGTGGCATCAATGAAAAGCCTCCAAAGAGGTGGTACCTGAACCATTATCTAGAAATTTTTTCTTCCCTGTTTGTTTGCTTCTTCACCAGTATTTCCATGCCTGCTGTCTTTTAGCTCAACAGAGATAATGATTTTCTCTCTAATAGCATTATGGATCTTTGATTGCACCAGTTAGCTTGTCTTTGTCAACAGAGGCCCCTTCTAGAAAAGCACAAACATGTTGCGACATCTGTGTCACAAAGGAGTTCTATGGGCCTGGACTTATGAACCCCGCTTAACTCTACACCTACAAGTTATCCTTAATAGCACGCATATCATAGTCATTATCCTTGTTGCTGAGACATAATACCTGACCCAGCTTAAAGCAGGAGAGGTTTATTGTGGTTCACAGTTTGTAGAGGTTTCAGTCGATAGCCAGCGAGCTCCAAGACAAGAAGGGCAAGAAGAAGGTCCTGAGGAGGAGAACTGCTCACCTCATGGCAGAAAGGAAGCAGAGAGTCAAGGAAGGAGCTAGGAAGGGAGATACACCCTTCCAGCTCACACTCCCAGCGACTCTTTCCAGCTCTTCCACCAAGACCGTGTCTCCTAACAGCAAGCAAGCTATAATGCTGATGCAGTCACCTTTCAAACACATGAGGTTTGGGGCATCATTTTAGATCTAAACCATAACAAGGCACAAAGCCCTGACTGCTCAGAGAAGGTGACAATAAATAATTGAGGATAATCTTGACACCAAAAGTGAGTCTTTTTTTTTTTCAAAAAAATGTTTAGTGTTTTATTAGCAAAAAGTTTTCTTTCTTGCTATTAAGTGTTAGAGAACTCAATTCATCAATTCATCTGATTTTTGTTGTTGTTGTTGTTTTGGGTTTTTGTTTTTGTGAGACAGGGTCTTGCTATGTAGTTGAAACTGTATTTGAACTCACTATGTAGCCCAGGCTGGCTTCAAACTCTTTTCGGTTCTCCTAGCTCAGCCTCCTGAGTCCTATGATTATAAACATGTGCCACCATGTCCAGATAATTGACACGTAAGTACATACTGCCTTGTGATATTTCAAAAGTTGTCTTGTATTATTATTTATCAGTTATTTCACACTCTGCTTTATTTGTCATATGTTTATTTTTACTTTCCCTTTCCTTCAATTAAAATAAAAATCATAGGGGGCAGAGAACAAGTGTATCATTTTGTGCATCCGCCACCATAAGCCAACAGAACAGACCTTTAACAGACTTCATTTTATGTCCCACAGCACACTACTGCTCTTTGTTCAGCTTTCCTACTCTTCTCACTTTGCCCCAGCAGATATTTCTTGACACATAGACATTTTTAAATGCATACTTTTATAATTTTTGAAATGGCACCATCTTGCAAACAATGTTAAGTGAATACAAAGCAAGTTATTGAAACAGATATTTCATATAACTTTGAAAAACATAGAATATAGTATGCCAAGGATCAATATCTGGGTGTAGTAAAAGCATTAACAGCATTAGAACAAAAGTGATCAATTTTAGGAAAGAAGGAGGGAAATTAGGGGCTACAACTTATTGTTTCTTGATAAAAGAAAATATGAAGCAATTACAAAAGAAAGATTACCATTTTATAATCTGAATGGTGGGTTTTATCACATAAATTATTCTAAAACAATATTTTAATGGTTTAATTTTGGAAAACATAAAACCTTTGGATACAAAGAGAAACCTACTTAATGCAGTACTCAGACTGTACAAATATAATAAAACTAAGAGTGTTTAGTTTGAAAGAAGGTGGTGAGAGAGATACTCCTTCCCATGGGAAAAGCAGCCAGAACTCTGAAGTGCAGGAAAGAGAAACAAGGCCTTTTGCACTTATCTTCTACCCTTCCTTCTCCAAAAAAGAAGAAAAATATGCTCTTAGAAAGGATGACCTATGGCTATTTGTATCTTCTATGTGAGACCTCGGCCTCTATGAATTCTTAATTCTACGTGCTTCCACTCAGTTCTCTTTACTCCCCTTAGGTAAGGAATTTACAAATATTCCTGTGTGATGGCCATAAGATAGCACGCAACTTAGTAAGAAAGAGATGAGTACTGTAATTAAAAAATGGGTAAAGAACATGAACTGATAACTCTCAGAGATAACTCAACTGGTCACTAAATCCATAAAAATTAAATGTAATTAAAACTCTGAAATGTTCTATAAACAATCAGATTGGCAAAGATTAAAAACGCAAAGCTACTGGAAGTTGGTGAGATGATCTCAGAAAGAGCTAGGAAGCAATAGATTAAAATTTTCTAAGATCTTAAAAAGAGATTGTACTTCTTTTTCCCACTTCTAGAAATACCTTCTAAAATTTTATAATGACATTATTTATTGTAACAAACAGACAATGAATGTGAGTTAGCTGGTCAACACTAAAAGGGTCAATGGACACACCATTATATAATTAAGAAATGGCATACTTTTCCCATTAACATGCTCATTAAAAGATTCAGGTAAAAATAAAGTTGTGCAATATCATTAATTAAAATAAACTAGAGACTAGAAATCAAATATAGTGTAACTGTAATGTTGTCTGACATAAATATTTACATATAAACAATTTTTATATTTTTTAACTTAAATATAAACAGAAAATAAGTAAAATGAAACATATTGGAATAGTACCTCTGAGGAATCTGGATAGAAGTATTACAGTTTTTTTTAAGTCATCTTTTTTCTATTTCCTGCTCATTTTCTGGGTTGAGTTACATGCTACAGTTCTGGAAAGGAAGCATCTTAAATAAAGACTATCTTAAAAAGTGAGCACTGTCACTGTTGGCCCAAATGCTCCAACCAGGTACTGTATGTTGAGTTCCCGGGGAACACAAGTGCACTGCTCAGCAGCACTGAGCCTGGCACGGTGCCTGGTTAACACATGGCCCAGTCAGCACCCACTGGGTATCCAGCACAGGAAGAGTACCCGGCCCCACACCTCTGATGAGATGACAGAGCTGTCCACCATGGCTGGACAGTACTCAAACTCTGCCGGCATAGACTGAGACAGAAGAAAGTCTGTGCCCACCCCTGTGTCCCATATTCCTTTACAAGTCCCATTCACTTCATCTGGATATTTGGACCTGCCATTCCTGCATGGAAAGAAACCACCATTCCTGCCTCTGTTTGTCGATAGGGCCCCATTTGGCTTCAAACCTTGCCTGAGCTCTGCTATAACCAAAGACTCGTGATTTAAGCTTGCGAGGCTGATCTTAACCGGCTTCTGTTTTTCCCAGTAGAGACTAACTCCAGCCCTGCAAACTGTCCCCAAGATAGCTCACAGATTGTGCTCCTAACCTGACTCTCAAATTTGCCACTTTTATTATTATTATTTTCACATCACTCTAGTATATGGATAATCTTGGGAACTGAAAGACATAAGCCATTTCATAGCATTCTGGTTTTAGTGGTAGTATTTCTTTTTACAAAATACAGTGATTATCCATTGATGAAAATTAAATGGCACCGGCAGCAAACTGCTCCTTTTCCCCCCTCAACAGAAAAGAAACATCTACTGGAGGAGAATTTGGTCATTCAAAGAGTTTCAAGATAAAGTGAAAACCATGCCTAGCAATGGTGTCCCCTCTGTTGTCTTTAGTTAAAAACAATCACAGCACACATGGGCTAAAAGGAAGCGCAGGGAATCACCTCGTTGTGAAGAGAAAAGGAAATGAAAAGTGATCACCACTTTCCCTCTAGTGTTGGTTATAAGCCTGTAAGAGAAAGCTGCGTCTCCGGGGTCCTAGTTTTGACTGAAA
Source organism: Dolichotis patagonum (assembly GCA_004027295.1). NCBI lineage: Eukaryota > Metazoa > Chordata > Mammalia > Rodentia > Caviidae > Dolichotis > Dolichotis patagonum. The sequence continues at coordinate 28,915 of PVJX010001867.1, forward strand.
CCAATTTTATGCTGGAAATCGGACACTGCAGTTAAAGCTGCCGATTGTTGCATTCTGACCACATCTCTGTGTCTAACCTTAGTCCCAATTAAGTCAGGATTCCAGGAGTACTTGGCATATTTGGGCTTGTCTGGATAAGTTTAATGGTCAATGGTATTAGCTAAATTCCTGTACAGAGTTCATACATATGTGGTGTGTGCGTGGTAGCGCTGGTGGCTATTGTTGGGGTAGGTGAGGAAAGAGTGGACATTTTTATTATCCAGTCAATAACTGAATGTCGCAGGGAGAGTTTGGGTAGGAGTAAGGATGAACTGAGATGGAATTGTGGGACTCATATAAAGAAGAGCAAATACTCTTTGTTTGCATTTGTTTGTGGTGGTGGTAAGAACTGATCCCAGGACCTTTGCACTAAACCCCATCCCTCTTTTATTCTTTTATTTTGAGACTGTCTCATTATGTTGCCTAGTGTGGGCAACTTGCAGTCCTCCTGCTTCAGCCTCCCAGAAGCCTGAGATTACAAAAATGTGCCACCCTACCATTCTCAAACGTTCTCTTACAGGACTAAACTGAAAATAGGTTGGGTTTTGTGGGCAACGGTAACACAAAGCTACTCTGTGGGTATTTAAAAACAGTCTAAAATATAAAAACTGATTTTCTGTTCAAGGAAGCTGTACAAAAACAGGCTGGTCTTGGACCTAGAGCCTCTGTTGGTGGATACCTGGCTAGGAGAAGGAATCAAGCCCGGGGTAAGAGTGAGGAAATCACAACCCTGCTTTCTTTCCCTTTGATTACAGTGCCAATCAGTTCTTCATATATCAAATGCGGAAGATACTTGGTGTCTTTCCTTTTCCAACACAACTGCTTATGAAGATTCGATCAGGAAAGAAAGCGAAAGAACTGTGATTGGAACCTGACCACTGAGTTCGATCAGGTTCTCGTCCAACGTGTTTTGTGACCAGAATCGGGGAAAGGATTCAGTTCATGAACCACAGTACTATTGCACTGCCATTTACAGTCAAAGCCCACTCTGGGTCTTCCCCCTTGATTCTGGTGACAAAGGGATTAAAGGATACGCAGAATACTCTCACTCAAAGAATGGGAGAAGTGTGCATCTCATAAGAGTGACACAGGGAGTGACACTGCGGTTCCACTTAGAATGATTAGAGGTGGAAAAAATACAGAATTGGCTTTAAGCCCCAGAGAAATTTTCATCCATAAATTCCACAGTCTCCTCTGTTTTCTTGTGTGCTTTCTTGAAGTTGGCCCCATTTTTCAACAGTGAATCCAAAAGATGATGGCACAAATTTCCCCCAAAGGCAATGGAGTACGTGTTAGAAGTTCTAACTTACACTTGGCCTAATACATAATGCTTGTGCACGGTAGGCACGAAAAACACGTGGGTTCAATTCAATTCAACTCCCTCTACTTCGAAATAAACAGGTTCCAAACACAGATCAGGTGAGATGACTTATTTGCTCAGAGATTATTAAAAAGTAGAAAACAACAATATTGTTTTTCATTTTGATGAAACTGAAACAAAAAGAACACTTTCAGGGCTCAGTATTTGTTAATGCTAATAATCCAAAGTGGGCAACAACACATTTTTTTTCCACACAAAATGTTTTCTTCTGCCTTTTTCTCACTGGAAGTGATACAATATTAACATATGATTAAACACGTGGCAATTAGCCTCTCATGTGCTGATGCTGTCTTCAAAGGGACAGGACACTCGGTGTGAGCCAGCGGTGATGCTGTATGGCTGCTTGTTCCAGATGGACTAAACCCTGAAACACTGTGCAGGAAAACAGCACTTTAAATGAACAAACTGTAGAGCCTGGCTTTGAAAACTGCCCACTGAATATAGCTATAACTGGATTTTTTATTAGCATGCCACAATTACTCTTTATTTCTTGGGTTTTATCTTTCATTTGTTTTCTCCTCAATACTCGGAGACACCCAGGTTTCATAAACTGCAGCAGTAGGCAACTGCCTTTCAGTTGCCCACAAACTTTGCAACAACCTGATGTTTTCTTCCTGTCTAAATGGGACGAATCCCTCTGCTTCTCCAGTTTCAATCTGCACAAGCTCCAAGTTTCACTCTAGTGGAAAAGCAGGTGCTTGGAATCACTCTTGCAAACCCCTGACTTAATGCCATCTCAGAAGTAAGACGGCATGCAAAGTCATTTGCCTTGCTCATTGTCATTGCACCTCCGTCGTCTGATTTCATCTTCCATCCAAACGATTCATCATGGCTACCCACAGAATGTGCATGTATCATGCATACAGTGATGCTCCTGCTCTTAGAAAATAAACGCTCAAGGCAAATTCACATGCTCGACACTTCCTCCATTCCAAAACAAAGAAGGGTCAGATTGAGCCCTCTATGACTTGTCCCTAAGAGTAGCGGAAGGGAAACAGAAAGCGCTGCCCACAATGGAAGGTCTTTTCCTTTAAAGAGCTCTGACTCGTAGAGAGGGAATCAGCAGCCACTGTTGGAAGCACCCTGGTTTTATTTTCAAATTAAAATTTTAAAGTGAAATAGATTCAGATGTGGACTTTATGCTCAGCCAGGTCGGAGGTGGGGGTAGAATTTCATAGCAAAAGCACAGGAGGCTTGACAAAAAAAAAAAAAAGATGGAAAGCAAGAGGGATGGAAGAGAGAGAAAGGCAATTTCTCAAAGCTTTCTAGAGATGCCATATGAGAACAGTTCCATTCAAAATTTCAAACCCAATCTTACCAAATTCTAATTTTATTCTACCTCACTGCACAGAAAACAAAGAGACACTACTGATTCTTCAGTTGTTTAGGATGTAAAATTCCTGGTCATGATTTCAACTGGACCATGGGAAACATGTAAAGATGCATCAGCTCTGTGGAGCCGGAACATAGTAGAAGAACTGCTCATGCAAATGGCTCCTCGCCACTGTTGACCCCCGGTGTGGAGCGCGGGTCTCTCATTCCTCAGCACCTCAGCCCGGCTGAACGGATCCTGCCCTGCTGCCAGAAAGGAAGAAACAAGAGCAAGAGTTTTATTTCTCACAAGGAGCCTTGCACTCTGGATTTTCCAGAAACTGAAGTGTTTAGTTTCCATGATGCTGCCTCCAGAGAAAGCTCTATTCAGAATTAATGAGCAAGAGGGATAAGACACGATGAATTTCTTTTTTCCTCTCTAGGATGAAATCGCACGTAAAGACTCACAGTACAAGATGGTTCCATACCTCCATCGTGGTGTTTTCTTTCCGGGTGCTGTGTGCCCCTGTCTGTCTCCCATGGGTGAGTGCAGGCTACGGAAAGTCATGTTTGCTTATGAGAAAGCACTCTGGAGAAATGCTGTACATTCCCTCCAATCCGCTTCATTCAGAAAATGCATCATTTGCTAAGAATAAAAGCACTGTGAGGTCCATCTTGTTATTGTTCCCCAGCAGTTACCTGAAATCCAGACTCGGAGAGAAACCTGATTTGCAATGTGATTTCCCCCCTTCCTCTCATGTTCCTAAATCTATACAATAATTAAACAATGCTTGGCAAAAGAAACAGAATGATTAAACAGAAACTCTCCGTAAAGATGGTCAGGCTGGGATCGACAAGGATTATGAAATATCTTAGTGGGGAACAAAGACGCTTATTTTCTTAACACTAGGGCAGGATTCTGTGGATGTGCTTAGACACCATTTAGCTTGGATACACGTATTCTGAATTCAAAGGATTGTCAAAAGTCAGAGGGTGGGGAAGTCAAGTGACTGTCTCCCAGGGATGGGGCCAGCAGCACAGCCTCCAACAACAGGAAGATTCGGTAACAACCATTCTCTTGCCCTTGACATGACCTTTGCCAGCTGCAGCTAGAACCCCAACTGGAGCTGGAACAGCCGAGCCATCAACTCCAGCTGTCAACCTTGTGCTGGGTCTCATAAAGCCAGATCAGATCTGTTTGTTTGCTGGTTCATCTTGTTTTTCAGAAGTCAGAAGTAGCAAAGAGGCTAGAAAACGAGTTTTGGCTTTTGAGGTTTTGATTGCTGTCTATAAGTCCCCCTAGCTTGTATAGAGTTGGCAAGACAGTCACTTCTTCATTCCACAAACTGTTCTTAAGGAAAGGGACTGCACCAGATGGACAAAATATAGATGTGAGAGGGGTTTGTGTTCTCCTGTGAAATAGATGACAAAAGCTTTTTGTCTTGAGTACTGTAGGTGTTTCAGGGGAGAGAAAAATGTTTCTCATCAAATTATGTGTGTTAGAACACAGTGTTCATTAATAACATTTTCCCTTTGATTTCATTCACCCTCTCCACACGAAACACAAATTTGCATGAAAATTTAAATTTTTAATTAAGTAAAACTGAACTAGGTAAAAACTGACTTCAGAATGTAAGGTGATGTTTAGGCAGCTACATACTAGTCTGTGATTGAAAAGTAAAACACATCCTAAAATTATCCAGTGATGGTCTGATTAGAAGCTTCTGGCAATTGTGTGCAAACAAAGTCACGATTCTCAATTACACTCCACTTAAGCTGACACTCTAATATTGTATTTTGTTTAATGATCATATATCTTCATTCTTTAACGTTTAGAACTAGTTTAATCATTTATGGTTTCTGTATCCTCTACCATCTACTTTTATTGTTTTGAAAAGGGCAAAATATGATCCTAAAAATACAAATGATTTTCTTTCTAAATATTGTAAGCTCCCAGTTGTGACTGGCTCTCTGTCTTTCCAAGTCATCTTTGGGTTGTGTGATGCACTGTAAAATAATTCTGCTAACAATGCTGAAAGACAACAATTATATATAACGTGGCTTTTCAGTTTATAAATCAAGTTGGATTTAGATTTGTAAATATTTGAGGCAAATAACACTAATCACAAACTAAGAACAATGGACAATTTTTGGAAACTAGAGGCAATTAAAAATTGCGTATACATAAAAAAGTTCTTTGGGGAGAAATTCCTACCAACGGTTTTTGACACTTGCAATGACTTTTTTTTTAAAGAGTGATGCGGTGTTTTAAAATTTTAATTTAGTTAAAGAAAACTCAATGCCAAAAAGCTGCTCTATTGCATGGAAACCTCACGAGGCAAGCTCCAGTCCTGGGCAAACAAAAGCAGCTGCATTTATAAACCCTTGAAAAAAGGGTTTATAATGCAAACGCTGCCTTGACCTTAACTCCAGAGGTGCAAACATGCTGCTGTGATAGGAAAATTATGCATTGAAACGGATGGAGGGGCTCCTAGAATGTTTTAAGATTTCTACTTGATCATATTTTGTAGCTTTTCCAGTTTCAAATAATAAATACACTTATGTGTTGAGCCATAAGGAAGCTTTTCTTTCCTCAAATATACTTACAATGAGTAAACTGTATGGCACATAAATTATATCGCAATAAAACGGCTTAAGGACAAAATAAAATGATGTATTGCTGCTGGGAAGGGGTGAACAGGACTTGGAGAAGAGGTGAGGTGCACCCTGTCACTGATGAGTAAATAAGGAGAAAATAACCGACATTTCCAAACTATGAGGTGAGATCAGCTGCATTCTGAAAGCAAAGAAATGTACACAGAAACATGGTATTGCAATTTGCTTTTGATATCACTAAAAAAAAGATTTCATTTGGAAATAAGTTTTGAAAGCCCTTAAAGTAAATGTAGGAATAGTACATCTGGATGTGAAAAAAGAAAAGAAGCAAAAGAGGGAGGGAAAGAAAGGGTATTTTAAAAGAGAAAGTGCAAAAACTGTGACAGAAAAAAAATTCAATGAAATAAAAAAAATGGAAGTAAGGATTTAAGGAAGTTTTAAAAAGGAGATGAGGGGATATCTCCAATCACACCCCAACATTTTAATACCCTCACAGGGAAAACAAATTAGGCAATTAGAAAATTCTCTAAAAGATTTATAAAATATCAATGAGGAAGACTCGATTCTGTTCCAATTTGGAAAACACAAGCCATAGAAAATGAATTTTCATTTATATTTGTGAAAATTAAAATCCAGTTTTCAGAGGATTAACGTTGGTCTCTGTTACACAGAAAGCCCAGCGCAGACTTTGGTAAGTGTCTGTGATCCCGAGAGAGTCGGCTGGATCAGCCATTGTCACATCTGCGTGGGGACCAGGACGATCCCCACCAGGCCTCCCTACACATGCAGGGACCCACCCAGAGCTCCCCACAGCTCCTTCCTCAATGCGCAGAAGACAGGTAAACATCTCGCTGAAATAATAACAAAGAAGGGCCGACTCCCTCTGTATTTTCATGTGCTGGAGAAGAATCAAAGGTGTAGCTTTTGCTTTTGTTCTTCAGAGGTGTCGCGGAATTCTAAGACTCAAGAGAGGAAGATGGTAGGAAACTGAAAGGAAGAGTTTAGAAGGAGGAGGGCTATGATTTGTTCTCTGGGGGGCAAAGGTGACTTTTGATTTCTATATGAAAATCAATTAGTAGAAACTTCCCAGTTCCAAGCATGACGAGGTCTTGGACCTCCCTAAAAGTAACCTTTAAGGGTCACCTGGTTCCGCTAGGACCTGGTCCTGAATGGGCCTTCACAGCTATTTGGAAATATTTCTCCCGAGCCCACCCTGTGGAGGATATTTTATGCTTGTTTGCCTGGGGTGGTGCTTAGTACTGGTGCCTGTGTCTCTCTGTACAACCTATGAATGGGGCTGTGTAAAAACCCGGGGTCCACGACTCTTGCCAAAATCCTTCAGGACTGAGCTCCAGCTGCTATGGCAGAAGATGATGCAGTCACAGCCTGGCTAAAGCCCTAGTCAAACTGGAAGCCCAGGGGCTGGGCGAGCAGCTCGGAGATAGGGTGCTTCTCAGCATGGCCTTGGCTCCATCTCCAGCACAGACTCCATCAATAAATAAACCAACCTGGAGCCCTATGCCCTAGCATCTGAACCCTCACCTCTTTGACACCCTTGCATGCTGTTGTTTTTGATTAGAACTTATCTTTCCAGCCAAAGAGCCGGTGATACAATGAGTTTGAGGGGTTTTTTCTTCCACTTCTCTTTTACCTTGCTTGAAACAAAAAGGTACATCCGAAGGTTTATGTCATCCTCATTGATGTCTGCAGGGATGCTGAAAATACATGGTGGATGTTCAAATTAAAAAAAAAAACTTTAAAAGTGAGAGACACGGTGCTGCTAATCTCTCTCACTTTGAACACACAGCACATTCTTCTTACTACTTTTGAAAGTGGATCTGGAAAAGAAAGGGAAGGAAAGGAACAGAAACGGGAAGTATAAGAAAGGAAAAGAGGGTGTGAACAAAGGGAACCAAGGGTGGGGTCAGTATGTCACGGGAACAGGGTGCAAATGAAATTGGCAGAGGGGCCTCCATCTATCAGGAGCATTTCCACTGGCATTTGAAAAATAAGATCCGGGGGTTTGCATGCAATGCAGAAACAGCTCCAGTTCTGAGTACAATTTTCCCTGGAGTAGACAGATGCCCAGCTCTGAAACAGATCCTCTTAGTTTGAACATCCCATTTCTTTCTCATGTTGGCTTTTGAAGGATGTAAACACCGTTTGGTCTCTTTTTTCCTCCTTTTCTTTTCTTGGGTAAAAGCCTAAAATGAAAAATAAGAAGATTCTGCAGGTGCTGTATATCTCAGAGAAAAGCCAACTCTGAAGGCGAAGACATGTCTTCGCTTTTATTGCTTCCTCTCAGGGCTGAAATCGGGGAAGATCTTAAAGGATCATATTTTGCAGCCTTTTTTGCTCAAATCTGGACCCTTTGACTGGTGTGCTGGAGAAAGCTGGGCAGGCTGTCTCTCCTTTATGAATGGGAAATGTGTCTGCTGTTTTAACAATGAAAACTGGTCTGAGTAGAAGAACACTTTCCTTCCAATCTGAAATGGGATCCTCCTTTGAACAAACTCAACTCAGCAACTTGCCCAGAGGGGCAACCTGTTTTTTAAAATGTTTAACGCAACCTGTAGCCCAGGAGGTAGATCTAGAAGAGGGTGGAAGGGAGCAACAGGTGAACGGAAGGTGATGTCCCCAAGCATGGGCTGGTCAGGGACCAAGGTGAGACCAACCAACAACAGTGCATGTGACGGAGCCTGGTCAGGGGCCAAGAGAAGGGATTCCAGATCGTGGAAGGTAGGAAAATGCCAGGTCTGTTGTAGAATTTTATGCAGAAATATTGTTTTTAAAACACAGATAAAAATGAGTCCTTTGACACAGGGGTACTTTTCTCAAAGGAGCTGTTAATGGGGAGGAGGGAGTTAGCTTCTAATCCATAAAGCAGCAATGTCCTTCTACAAATGACTTGGAATCCAGCGCAGACACACAGCAAAATCACTATCTGCTTACAATTACACATCAATCACAGGGCTCCTCCAAATCACAAACTGAACAGAGTTTGGACGCTATGACTAAAACACAGTGCTAACATTCCAAATATTTGCTGGACGATTCACTTTATCTCAGAGCCAAGTGCAGGATCTCCGCTGTCCTGCCAGACACGTAATTTTATGCAGCTTGGGTTGCGCGCAAGAAGTACAGGGATACAGAGACAGAACAGGGACTGACACTGGCGGAAACACCTCCTAAGCATGTAGATACAAATAAAAGGCACAGCAGAACAAATTGTGGCCACCCACCCAGCTTCAGTTGTTAGGCTGCTTCCATGTAGCCTCTCTGATGCGTTGTTCAACTTGCAGTATTGAAGCTCTGAAGCTCCAAGCAGGTTCCAGGAAAGAGATTCATGTGGTTTCCTACCTGGATAATTCCAGGCAGACATAAAAGCAACATGGAATTTTAAATGCAATTATTTTAGATTAGAATATTTGGATTGAGAGATCTGGAGGGTATTGTTTTTGATAAGATGGTCCCACTTGACAAGAGCTGTCACCACTCAGGGGCTCTCTGTTGTCAACAAAAAATGAAAGGCCATCAGAAAGAATTAACTTCAGCTTTTAAACAGTTTGAAAATGTCAGCAAGGTCAGGGAAGATCTATTTCTTTCTCTGGCATATTTACCTGATGAGCTTTTGGGTAATAATGTGCTTTTATTTTTTCACTCAGGTTTGTCTAAAATCATGGTAAGTGAGCCTGGGTTAATGACAGCTGACAAGGAAACATGATTGGTTGAGGTCTGTGTCAATCATTGCTGTTTCGGGTCTGAGCAGAACAAACTACATCTTCTAATAGCAGTAATTGGCAACTATGGAAGAAAAAAAATCCTGCCAGGTCTCCTTTTGCATTTTCCATAGCTATTTGGTTTCCAGTTACATGGAAGCTAATTTAAAAGCTTTTATAACTCACACCTCACTAGTGGACCTATTATTCCTATGTTGTCCTGGGGGAGCTCAATAGTCATTGCAGAATTCAGTGTATCCACATACACACTGCAAGCATGTATACGCAGAGAAAATGCACAGTAACACTTAATGCAAATATAGGTTTGTTTTAAAAAAAAAACTTGCCTGCTGTTTATGATCACCTTAAATAAATTCTTTTGAAAGGCACATCTGAATTAATATGATGAGAAAGTGTAGTTTCATTTTAAACAACATGAGGCTTGAAGGTGATCTCACATTGCTAACATACATTCCTCCTTCTAGAGGGGAAAGTGATAAGTTAAAGCAAGTTCAAGTGCTATTGTAGCAAGCTAATTCTCTTTTTCCACATGCGATTCAGAGAGAAAGGTCAAGTTCGCTGTCACTTCTCTCTAACTGATGCTTGGAGTCTGTGTGCACTGAGCATGATATATTTAAAAGAAGCCAAGCACTCGGCCATTTTCTGCGTCGACTGTATTAATCATAAGCCCTCCATCTTGAGCTGAGCTGAGAGATTAGGTGCAGATGAGTTTGTAAACAGCAAACGCACAGAGAAGTCTTTCTGCTCACGCCAGACACTCGCTCCTCCACCATTTTGAAATGTAAGTCACCCTTGCAACTATCAGAAGGGGACTCTGGCATCAGCCATAATTTACAGGGTGGACTTATAATCTGAGACTCTGGGCTGTGACCAGAGCAGGTGGGTGGCTCAACAGAGCCCTGTTCCAGCCCTGTCAAGAAGGTGAAGAAAACAGCAAAGGGCAAATAAAAGGCATCACATATTTAAGACAAATCTGAGATGTGAATTCTTGGAGCAGTTGCTGAAATACACACCAGGGAATGCACAGGTATGTTCACACATATGATATAATAATCATTTGTATTCTAAACAAATGGTCTCCCGTAATTAAGAGTTATAGGATACAACATATAAAACATGTGGAAAAATGAAGCAAACTGACCATCTATCTAGCCAATGCTTTTTATCAGAGAGATAGATTTCTATAGACTGAATTATAGATTAGATGTACATGCCTAAAAAAACTTAAATTTCTAGAAAAATAGATCCAGTCATTTGAGATACTACTGTTCAAATGCATTGTCTTTTTGAGGACTATTTTTTCAGGGGAAAATCACTAAGGAAGTTTACTGATGGGAATTCATGCTATAAAAAAAAAATTCCATAATGAAGATACCAGAATGTTAACCTGTTTTTTTTTTAAAGATTCATTCAAATCATCAGAGTATAGGTATTTTCTGAATAGAATGACAGCACCTCCCAGCTACCCAGATGCTGTCCTCTCCATTCATACAGTCTCACTTGAGGGTCTTAAATAATGTCCCTGTCATCTCTCTTGACTCCCCAGGCTGCATTTCCTGTGATGTTCTCCTAGCTATGCACCCTGACCCACAAACTGACACAGCCAGTCTTTGCTAAGTCATTAACTAAAGTTTGGGTTCTGTCAGATCACTCAGAATGGAAACAGCTCTGCAAGCAAAGGGTCTGATTTTGTCTGCAAACACATTTGTTGCCAGTGGGCACCAGCATCCTGGTCTGAATCTACCCATCAGCCAGTGAGGATCATCCCGTATCCTGCATTCTGCAAGGTTAGTTCCTCCTATCTGAGCTATCTCGGTCTCAGGCTACCAGAGGCAAGACAGCCATCACTGGTGCTGGTGCTTTATCCATGCCTTCTGGTTTCCAGCCCTTTCTGGGGTTAGAAAACCCCACCTAATCAAAAGCTCAAGGATAGAAAAGACACAGAAGATCTTCTATGAGCCATGCACTCAGTCAGCTTCTTTACTTTTTATATAACTTTTTATCATAAGTCTGTGAGGAATGTTACCTTTTTCACTTGACAGGTGAGAATATGGAGGCTCCAAAAACTTTAGTAACTTACATAAAGTTCTGACAATCGATATTCAAAATTTGGTCTCTTCCTGACAATCTACAGGAGGATTAAAGAACCAAGAAGTACTTTTTCAAGACACAGGTGGATTGCAAACCACGGATTGCTGCAACTCTAATTTCCCTATTTTATGCCCAAATCAGAGTCCTGTTGGGAATTGTTTTGAATTTTTGGAAAGGCAACATAAGCTCTGCTAAAGTATTGAAACTAAAGCCTCAGACTCAGGTTGTCCCAAAGAGACCAGGAGGACATGATATGTCTCTGGTGCCAATTTATTCAATTTGGGGTACCAATTCATCTTCTGTTGGTTTCCTTACTAGCTTAGAAGATCACATTTTCTGAACCAAAATACTGGCCTAGTATGTGACAAGGGGCATAAGGTGTAAAGGTGTATGACTTGTCACAGCTAACTACCATGGATAGTTTAGAGGGTACTTATAGGAGAAAAGAGTATTTTAAATCATAAATGTCCTAGTCTATTAAAACACTGACCAGCTCCCATATCAATGATGTTTAAGGTAGAAGAAGGGAAATTAAATACAGAAATGCCTTATGAGAAGATTCAGGACAAGGATGCTTTTCAAATTCTACATGGAGCTATAAAAAATTAATAAAAATAGCTACCATAGGGAAAAGAAAAACATACCTCTGCAATGCTAATGGCATTTCTAGCAATGGCTTTACCTTTCTGGAGCTCAGTTGTGCTATTGCAATGTCTCCTTGTGAGAGGCTACTAAGTTCACTATCTTTAACCTTGCAATCCTAATTTATTTCTACCTCTTCCTGACACCCAACTTCAGCTATAGACCACAGACCATTGGCCTCTTGTGCATCCCCCCAGGAATGATCTCATCTACTTTCTGCCTAGCAAACTCTACCCAATTCATGGGGACCAGTGATAGTTCTACAAACTATCACTGGTCCCCATGAAGTTTCTCTGAACACTCACAGTAGTTTCTATTCCATAACTCACACTTTTATCATGGGATAGTTATTTGATTAAATTTAGGATCCTATTTTATACTTTGGTACCTCCCAAATCCCTAGAACCCTTTAGTCTTTAATAACCCTTGTAGTCTTTTCCATTGATCAAGTTAACCCACAAGCTACACTTAAAGACCTACAGCTATAACTCCAGTCCATTAGTAGGCACCAGAGTACTGCAGGAAACAGGGAAAACATCTGCCATTTTGACTGCTGCCCCCGAAGAAGAAAAAGTACAAGTCCAGTAGCACACATCTGTTTCCGGGAATTGACATTTATAAATGGGATCACTGATTGAGAGTGTCAAAGAAACATAAATATCAGTGCTAGAGCAATAAATGAAGACAAAATCTCCATGACTTTGAGGACAGTTCCACTGGGTGGCTGTCACTCAGCAATGCCAGTCTTCTTTACAAGATTTTTGTTTTAAAGTAATCATAAGGCCTACCAGCTAGATGTGGAGGCGGTATGGGAGACATTAACAAGAGAACTGCCACAGCTAACAGTCTCTAGCTTGAATGAATGGCAACTCTCTGTACCTTCCTTATTCAGATGGTGGGTATAGGCTTGCCCTCCTTTCTGAAGTGCCATCTTTACTTTTCCATGTTAATAGGCCGTTTCCCCCCGAGTGAGGGAATGCATGTGCCCCAAGTTCAGGGAGCTACATCTTTATTTATTAATTGCTCTTCATTTAACCTCGATCATATCTTCAGAGACTGTAAGACATCTTAATACAAGACACTCTAAAAGTAGTGGAAGAATGGGAGATGGTGAAGTGGGGAAGAAAAGAGCCTGACCTTGAATAAGGCACACCTTGCTGGCAATATTTTAAGGCCAGGCCTTGAAATGACATTAAGCAAATGGTCACGCCTCTCTGCACCTTGGTTTCTTTACAGGCAAAAATAGGGATCATAGAATCCATCTTATACAGTGGCTGAGATCACTTAACAGAACACTGAATTTAGTTGTCTAGCACTAAGAACGATTATTAAATGAGGAAGAGATACTGGGGAGGAAGTCGGAAGGAAATCCAACTTTCTTACAGTGTCTAAGTCTCCTCTGCTCTGTCCCGAGCTGTTATCCTTTATTTTTCCTTCCGGAGTACTGACTTCTTTCTGCCGCCTTCTGTAGCATTACCTACTATTCTTCCCCATTTAGACTTGCCAAACTGCCAAATTTCTAAGTCTCGACAAAGCACTGCCGGATAAAACAAATATTTCATTAACAATCTGTCCCCAGGTGCTACACATGCTCCACCTGAAATGAAAGTAGAAATTCATATGGTCTTTCCCTCCAGCACTCTCATTCTCTGGCAAAATAGAGGTTTAATTAAGGTCAAACCTCCCAAGCCATAGCACAGGATGAATTTAGGTCAGTTGAAACAGGTATTCCAGTTAATTTGATCTAAATGGTTGTGTTTATTTGGGGAGGGAAGAGAAAAACCTTTAAAAATGGAAGCCCTTGGCTGGTATGGAAAAGAGAAGGTTAGATAATTGCCAAAGTTTAAACCAAATAAGACTAGACATGAATGAAGAAAAAAATGCCCAAGAAATTAAGGGAAAAGTCTGCAAAATTCTCAACTTAAATATCTATGATAACAAATTCTGAGGATATTCCTAGTAATGTCAACAAAGAGATTGATCAGCTTGAGGGTCTCAGATCTTCAAATAAAATGACCTGAAATTTTCCACCAAGTAACTCTGGGGTCTCAAAGAAAAAACTGTATTTTAGAAAATCAGATACAATACTGAGGAGGAAGATTAAAATGTATCAGAGCCAAGTACTACTTCAGTAAATTCTTTTATCTTATTATTTTAAAGGGAATAAAACAAAACAAAACAAAACAATGAGAATATTGGCAAAAACAAGGCAGTAAGAAACTCACAATAGTTATTATACTGCATAATGCTATCCTCTAAGTAGATGTTCAGACTGCCAGCTTTAGGTCTGTAAAGTCAATTAAACAATACAAGCATTAAGTTCGTTATTTCAGTTGCTATCATCTCAGCCTGCATTCTTCTGAATCAGCTGGTTGCTTATGAGCAGGGAGAGGCATCTTCTATACCTGTGGGAGAGTCATTCCGCCTCAGTAGGGAACACGAAAGACAAACACATTCCTCTCCCCACCCCCTACTTACATTTTTGCTTAGTATTCCTCATTTTTTCTGTCTCAAGATTTCATTTATACCTCCTGCTCGAATGTCTTAGTGTCACTCTGTTCCGTGGGACCCTAATAGGTTGAGGCACAACTCCTTTATGTCTTACACATACTTCCTCTGCTCACGGGGTCTCTGTCTATAATCCAAGACGCCAAAGCAAAAACAGGGCCCTAAATTAGTGACAGATTCAGATTTTGTGAAGTCTGAACTTTAAAGAATTTGGGGAGTTTTCTGTTTGGCAGGAATATGGAATTGAGTTCCAACATTTCTATTTACAAAAAATAAGAAAATGAACTGTAACAAAAAGATGGGGATTTGCACACCCAGGATCCTTTCTTTTGAGATTCTGCCAGCTTCCTGGGGACCCCTGGCCACCCCTTCCTCCTGGAGTTCCTCACAAGGCCCAGAAGCTCTGAACTCTACACTAGTGAAGGCCCCTGAAGTCCCAAATGATACACATCACAGTGAACCTGCTCTGGCACTGACTTTCCTAAAATAAATGCAAGAAACGCCGATATCTACCCAATCTGCCCCATCGTCGGTACCTGGCAAACATATTTTATCCTTAAAGATCCTGTCTAGTGTTCCCGCTCTAGCACCTCATGACAATCTGAGTTGTGTTCTCTTTGTCCAAAATGCAAGACAGTGGATTCCAAAGCAAGTTGCCTAATTGTCAAATTCAGAAGGGCACATTACATTTTTGAAGTGCAACATATTTCCCATCTAATTCGAAACCGTGAATGTTAAACTTAAAGACTGTGTCTAGCTTCTGTTAGTGACAGGCAGAGCTCCCCAAGGGGTGGCTGCCTTCAAAGACAGGTAAATGAGGGCCCATATAAAACAGCCAAGTATTGATGTTGTAGTAAAATTCCAGAAAAATACATTGGCAGACAAGTAAATTTGTCACTAATAATTTAATGTAATTTCCCTAAAATGGAGGTAATAGGTACTCAGGGAATACACCTCCAGGGTTTACATCAAATGTGCATGTGGAAAATCATGAAATAATATTTTTTTAAATGTAGATGCTTTGTCTGACATGTTGGTTTATGATGAAAATTATTCTTCCAAAATGAAAATGGGGAGGGGGAAACATAACGTCCCCAATCTGTTGTATCCTTTAGCTTCCAAACCTTTCCTGGTGGTGGCAGCTGAGAAGCAATGACTGACTGGAAGCTAGGAACAAATTGTTTGCATTTTTATTTCCCCCTTAAAATGATGTACTGCAATTACCAAATATTAATGAACCAATCATATTGCAAATAGTATTTCCCGTGTCACTCTGAGTTATAGAATCTAATATTGGGCTCATTTGAAACATTCTAAAGTTGCATATTTTTCCTCTTTGCAAAGTGACAGCTCAAATTGTATTTAGTTGCATTTGTCCAACCATGAGCAAATCAAGTATAAAAATTTCATTTTGTCTAAGTGTTAATGCAATTTTTTAAGCTCATATCCTGGGATGGCTCACTTTGCACTACGCTGGATGATATTAGATGCCACTTAAACACTATTATCAATTATATTACATGGTGCCAGAAAATTTTAAAATAGCACTTGTTTGAGACCCAAGTCATGAAGTTCCAAGAAAGGAAGCACACAAAGCAGGAAAAAAATTCCTCTTGCTGTTTTCAGTGTTCATGTTTATATTTCAAATAAGCTGATTTTCAGCTATAAATCTGAATTTCATTGCAGTGATTGTGGGTTTAATATGAAAACAGGCCAGCAGTGTGCCAAGGCAGGAAGGAGGGACACAGCTGTCATCAGCTCAGCTGCTGGACAGAACATCCTGAAACCTAGAGTCAGGGCAGAAATGAGAGAGAGAGAGAGAGAGAGAGAGAGAGAGAGAGAGAGAGAGAGAGAAACCATCAGTATTAATGAATTAATATCAAAGTCAAAATTATAGAATGTCCATCATTTTTCTATAGAATATTGACAGAGTGAAATGAATTCAGCAGATAATAAAGAATCTATGCCCCAGAAGAAAAAAAAGGAAAGAGAGAAAGCAGTCAAGTATGCCGACTTCATAAGCACACTTCATCTAATGTATGAGCTTAGTACAACTGCCAGGGAAAGCCCGATCCAATTTTGTAGGAGGTCACCGTAGAAGTCCTGGGGTGTCGATGCGGCGCAGCTCCCCCTGGTTTCTTCCTCTAGGTAGTGAGGTCAAACGCTGCCATGTGCTCAGAGAGGCTTCTTCCTCCCCCACATCCAATCTCTCCGTGCCCAGGATGAATGTGACCATGGTAATGAACCCTAATGGACAGAGTTGCCAAAAGCATTGATGATGGCTTTATTTTCATGGGCCCAATTTCATCTTTCCTAATTCCAAGTTTCTAGGGACCACTCCACATTCTCTAGGGGGAGGAGAGGTGATTTTTATTTTAGGGCTCTGTGGAAAATGTCTGGTTCTGAAGTCATTTCAATACAACATACATGGGAAGGTATAAAACCATGCACCATCCTTTAATTTACTTAACCGAAGCCACAGCTAGACCTGCACCATTCGGGTTTGTAAGTGCTGAATTGTTGGAATGCTGCTGTTTGTATGAAGCTGGTTATGTTTTCTGATAATTCAGAGCAATATACAAAAAACACTGCACCGACAGGAAGGCACATCTCTCACAGTAGGATCGCCGCTCACACCTGCCTCATTCCATGTGTGTATATTTAATGAAGTTTAAAAGTAAGAGATACAACCTGAATTCTCCTTCCAGCTCAGGATTCAGGGCTAGGATTCTATGAAAGAATTAAGCCCTAATTCTCTGAGGTATCTGTGGTGCATAACAAGAATTAACTTCTTACCTCTGCATCTAGAATGTACTATTAGTGTACTAATTTGAGGAGATGAAGAAAAAAGACCTCTCAAGTCATTATCCCATGTTTTTGTGGTTCAGATAAGAGCCTTCAGTTGAAAAAAAAATGCCAGTCTGATTACCCAAAGGTCAATCTGCGGTCAATGATATTTGCAACTCGGGGAAGCTTGTTCAAATGTAGTCTCATGGGGTAGGTCCTAGGTGGGGCCCGGGAGCCTACGTCTCTAACATGTGCCAAGTGATTCTCATGCTAGTGGTCCTGACACCATTAGTAAACTTGCAAAGCTCCCTGATCACCATGAAATAATATTCTGAAGGCACATTACCATAATGATAAATGATATCTTTTATACATTATGACAAATGTGTGGGTTGTCACATTATGTTAGCCTCAGTTTCCTTGAATCCATTTTATACAAGTCCAATGAAACAACTGGAAAACCAAGCCAAATGGTATCACAGAAAGGGTAGAGGCCTGGGTATAACTTGCACCATGCAGATTTTCACCTCTATCTACAAATCTACATAGGAAATTTGTAATCTCATTTTCCAACCTAAAATTTGGATATAGACCCTGATTTTAGGTCTGCTTATATAAAAAAGACATAAAATTGTGAATTAAATTATTTTTGGATATTCATATGATCAGTTAAGTGATATAAAATAGGAAACCATCTAGAAGAACTAGCAGTAGTGATCACTAATAATAGATTACTGGTCACTGATGACAGTACTGTTTTTCTCTGGACTTTACTTCTCTTCTGCCAACTATTCTTCTTCCCATAGAAAGGTCTGAATCAGGCCTTTCACTTTGCTTGGAGACTCACCAGCCTTCCATCCAACACCAACTTCACGTACATGGTGCAGTTTATACCCAGGCCTCTACCCTCCCTGTGATACCATTTGGCTTGGTTTTCCAGTTGTTTCATTGGACTTGTATAATTTTCCCAACATTCAACCCAATAAATATCTATTTTGCATCTATTTCGTGCTTGACATAGGACATAAAAGTATGAAGACAGAGTTTTACCTCTAATGTATCTATGAGTATCCTCGATTGTTGACACCAAAAAAACTCATCAAACTTGAGTTTGCACTGTTGTAAGGATGGTTGACATGAAAAGAAACATCATACAGTTGTGATTAGACAGCAGAATGATATACAGTGTTTTGAAGGAGATAGGAGATTTTCCATGTAGGAAGAATATCTAAGCAGAAGAAATTTCAGTAAGTGGTAGGAGGCAAGATATATACGTAGACACACATAGAGGCAGTGACAAAGACAAGCAATGTATTTCAAACTGCCAATGATTGGTAAAATTTGGGATAAGCTGAAGGAAGAAGAGAAAAAACCAGAGAAGTATAAGGAGCCATATCACAAAGGGTATTTACTTAGCTCATGGAAGATACTAAGAAAGCTAGAGACAATCAGACTTGAATTTTAGAAAGACTAGTCTGTAATGCAGTCATTGAAAATATTACAAACTCTCTAGACTCTTTATGAGTTGGAAGATTGGAGGTCCAGAGATAGGAACAACTCAAAAACTAATCAGCTTGTCATGAGAAACCTGAATTTCAATTCTTACAACTTCAGCTCTTTTAAATGAGGGAACCTGAGTAAGCTTGCAGTGGACATCTTTCTGAACTATTTATTCATATGAATGGTTACACTTGGGAAAGACCTGACATGCTTTTAGAAAGCAGCTGCTGATGGGAAGTAGACTCAGACAGCACCAAGGGTAAGTTATACGAATAAGCTAGTACAAAGCACCCCCAAGAAACCTTCTGGGCTTCTTAAGGTCAGTGTCCAGTCATTCTAGTTAGTAACTACTCCAAAATTCTACCTCTAGCTACTAAATCATTTTACCATTTATCTGGGAGTAAGGAAAGCAGTGTACAAATTTTCTCACAATCAAACACAGCATTGGGATATGTTAGCACCTTCTAATATGTACTGTATTGCCCCGATTCTCCCCATGATTTCAAAAAAATTATTCTGTCCAACAACTTTAAGAAACCTAAAGTATTCCTAGAGTTCAAATGTATGGAACCATTTAGTGGGGGAAAACCCCACTTAGCTATGAGGCATCTCTTCTCTTCAGGCTTGGAAACATGCTTCCTTGAAAAGGGGCTCTAACCCCAAAGAGTCTAAACAAGATCCTGAACAAGGATCTTGACCAGAAAACAGAGTCCAGAGGGAAAGGAGAGCATGAAACCAACTAAATCCTAAGAAGTCAAATTTTCTCAGTCTTAATTATCTTATGCCCCTTATAGTACAATGTTCTAAACTTTCCTTGCCCATAGAAGATACTCAATAAATTCATACACCATTCTGCTGCATTTATGGTTCTAATTGCTCTGAATCACATTGGTAAACATTTAGATTTCCCATTGCTTTCATTTGCATTCATGTCCCTTAAGTAATCTAAGGATGTAAAACTAGAAGCAGGAATCTTTTTTGAACCAACCTATTTTAAATGTGCTCCCAGCCCTTGTTGGGATGCATGGAATCCCAGCACAGACTCTGAGGGTATTGTGCAGGCCCAGGCTTGTAGATAGATGAATGACCAACTGCCAAGCCAGCCCTTGGAAAAAGAAAGGGGTGTGTGGCTGTATAAATCCTGATACAGGAGGACAGTGAATCTACAACATGCACACGGCCCCACACCTGCTGTCACACACGGTAATAAGCCCCTGCCGGTGTTCCTGTGACAAAGTTGATCCCCAAGGATGGAAATCAGTGATGGGAACTATAAATCTGTCCCGATAGCCACCCATTCCTCCCACCTCCCGAGTACCGTATGTGTGTGTGCACAAACAAGGCCACTGGTATGTAAATGCTGAGAGAGGTGTAATCCATCTCGACTGCATGCCGTTTCCAACCTGCTCTGTATGATGCCTGGAATTTCACACAGTATTCAAAAGTATCGAGATGGCCCAGCCCTTTGTTTGGAGTAAGTAAGCCTGGCAATATGACTTCAGCAGATTCAGAGATTTTTATTTTCCTTCCTTCTTGGAAAAAAAATTGGCTGCTTAAAATTGCATTGCTGGTGTCTCTGAGTCATATTATAAGCAAGGCCACCTCTGCACCCAAATCAATTTCATTTGTGATATTGTGGACTTAATATGAATAAAGGTCTGGTGTTTTCCAAGACACCAAAGAAAGCTCATGCCACAGCACTAATCACAGGAGGGAATGAGCAGACAGAGGTAGGGGGAGGGTAATAAAAGACAAAAGCAAGCCCAAATGACATAATAAATTGATATGAAGCAAAAAAGAAAACAAAGCAAAATCCACTCACTTCCATCAATGTGCTTCAGAGTTGGACATAAAGAGATGAATTTCAGGTAGCTTAAATTCCTGTCACTTTCTCCAGCTTGGAAATCCTACTAGTTAAAAATATGATTGGGATAACTAAAAAAGGTACAGGTGACAAGCAGCTTGCATGTGAAATTGGAGTGATTTGAACAGATAGTTTCTTTCAACTGCACAAGAAAGAGGTAATGGAGAAGATGGTGCAGGTTTAAGCAGGCTCTTGATGCAAATGAAAATAAAAACCACAACAACTTTTATATCTTTGTAGCATTTGGCTAATGAGTCACTAAAACCATCCACAGCCCATCCATCATTTCTATTGCCAAGACTCAACTGCGCTCAGCCTCTAATTGGTCTAGACAGGTGTCATGATATTTCAGCTCACTGAAAACAATTCCAGAGATTTTCTTCAGTGAGACTGAAAGGTAGACACTTTGGAAAATGTTAGTCTAATTTCAACCTTCGTTAAAGCAGTTTGTGTTTAACAAGAGTACCAAGGTAAACAGAAGTCTCCAGATTTAGCTCTACCTCCAAAAAAGCCCTTAATGGGAGTCAAAAGTGAATCTGGACATGAATTTGATTATTTGGAGTGAGAGAAATTGGTGTTAGAAGTAACAGGTTTTACCTTGGGATCTTACTTTGCCTGTATTGCTTTTCTGTATCTACAGTGAGCAAAATTAAATGCATAATCTTCAAATGTCAGCTTTGCCTTGCTATAAAGTCATTAAAGACAATTTCACATTATCAAGTGGCTTCAGAGGCTGCTCTGCATCCTTCAGGATACTGAGTGTCACCAAACTCTGTGCTTTTGAAAGGAAATCGAGACCTGTACCCCGAGACAAGGAGGCCAGATCTAAAGAGTAGACTGGCCATCACCATTACACCAGGTACAATAGTTCATTAATGGTGTTTTATAGCTATATTAAACCAACTGTGACATAACCAACAATAGTCAAGAAAGAGAATGTTCCACGTGTATCTTGCTGACTCTTCACAAACTCACAGAGGAATAAGGATGAATGGTCCAAGTTAAGGACAAGTTGCTAAGCTTACCTTTGAATTTCCCTGTCATTATTAGGAGGGCTGCCAATAAAGTTACTATTTAAATATATATATTTTAAAATACTACTCTTTGGGGAGAACAAGTTGGCCATGCAATAAAGAGGAAATGCCCAGAGAAAGAGGGAACTCTATGTCTGTTTTCCTTTGTTTTATTCCTGAGGCAAGAAGTGGGAGGCCTCCATGGCTTAAAACTAGAATTACACAGCAAAGGAAACTTTCCAAGGTTAGAGAATAGTGGAGCAGTGGTTGGAAAGCAGGAGGGCCAGCTGGGCGACGCGGGCTCACACTACTCCGAGCAGTTGAAAATGCCCGAGAGAAACTTGGAATTGGGTCCTGGGCAGACATGAACTTTACCCATCTTTTTGAGGATTTGTATGCAAAAGTTTTGAAACTCACCTGACTCAGAAATACTAAGTGTTATCTAGGGATATTCATTCTTCCTCTGAATAGCTTTTAAAACTTCTGTTTTCTTGACAACTTGAGCTGTAGCATTTAGAGCTTCAGATTTCAAGAGAAAATACATAAGGAAATTGCAACTTCTGTAACTTAAGACAGTTGATCTCTGTGCATCTGTCTTGTCTACTTCAGATAGGTGCCTTCCAGCTAGAGGCCACTTCTCTCTGCCTGTGTATGAACTACAACTCCATGCATAGAACTGGGGTTATACAACAAAGAAGTTGCTGCCTCTGGACGGAAGAAGCGTGCATTAATATTTTCTTTGTGTTTATATTTTGAATTTTTCTGTAATAAAATGTTTTGCATCTCTAATTAGATATATGGCTTATTTAAATAAAGCAAGTGAATAAGTTTCCTTAAAACTGTCAATCTAATGAAAAGTAATACGGTAAGAGAAAATAGAGCGAAAGAAAATGCCTCCAGGATGGATTTCAAAAGGGTCATAAAATGTTTTCAGCAAAGTGGCTGAGAGAATAGTAGGGATAGATGGTCACTTCCTCATTTAACAAATCTATTAGGCAACTTCTGTGCACTCACAGGGCTAGGACTGGGCAGAGAACTGAAAATCAGTAAGAAATGGTTCTCGATTCTCTGCCCTGAAAGTGTTATATTCAATTGACAGAGGACAGCATATAAAAGATTCTACTTGCCTCATCAGCACATAAAAACCAAGCCCATTCAGGTAAGGGCATGGTCTACACAAAACTATGCGTGAAAAGCTAGTGGATTGTAAGACCATAAAGACTTGACACGGAAGAATTAAAGAACATAAAGTAACAGGCCGAGTTAATGTGAAAAGACTGACATCTTTGTTGTGCTTTAATTTCTGTTTCAAAAAACATCCTAAGAGACAAATTGTAAAATATTTTCAACCAAAATGGCAAGTAGTGAATTTCCTTCACATAGAAAGAATTTGGAAATTGGTGAGGAAAAACCAAAGGTCCATTTAAAAAGAGACAGGAACTGAGATTACCCAACAAGCATGAAACGTGTTCAAACCCACAAGTAACTGCGGACATTCTAACGAAATCAACCATTCAATCTTGCTTTGTCATCTGTCGGAGAGAAACTGCGATGCAAAAGAGAGTGAGAACACCGTCCTCGGCAAAGAGGTTACCACTGCAGGAAAGGAACGGGAAAGAACCAGCCCTCACTGGCCATCGTATGTAATGTTTTCTTTCTTTTGCTGGGTGCCATTTGGGGTGGAGGCACTGTTTTGATTACATTATTTTCTGTCACTTCTTTCTATAACTGAAGAAGTTAAAGGAAGAAAAGAAACACGTCCACTTGTCACAGCCCTCTGGACTCTGTGCTGGGAGGAAAACAAAAATTTAAGGGAAATGATGATTAACAAATGTAACAGTAAAGTATTTTAAATATCCTAAATGCATGATGAAAGAATAGCAATGTTGGTATGTTTAGAAGAGGGGTTATCATGAAGTGATTAAAGTAATATTCTTGACATTTTTATACACAGAAATAATCCAAATGAGATGAGATAAAAGCAGAATGCAAAGGTCTATGTGTACATGTATACACATATATGTATATAGTGTATACATATATATGCACATACATATACATAAGTGTACAAAGGCATATATACACATGAATACAGTTATATATACACTACTATATGATTTTAATAGTATTAAAGAGAAATATATATATAATATGAAATTTGGAGATTATTATGCTTTATCAGAGAACCACATATTTAAACACTGTTATTTTATTCTTTCCTAAAAGAGGAACAATTCTACTTCTTCCTATTAAAGAAGTTTTTATTCAAAAGTGACCTATGTGAAGAATTGACTGAAATTTAAGCAATAAGTCTAAGGTCATTTTTTTTTTAAACTGGGGAAAAGATGTAGTCATGGAGAAAGCAAATCAACCACGTAGACTTAGTTATAGCAGTCATAACTACATGGACACTTATTGCCAGTATGTTTTCTCAAATATTTCACAGATGGGGCTTTTGCACAGATTCTGTGTTGACAGTATCAGCACTCTATTCAGCACATTTTGTATGCTCGAGTCCTACCAGTGAGACGGGTACACTGACATGTCCTTCAGGGTGTCTCTTGAGGATCTAAAACATGTGCAAATGCTCTTTGGGTATCAGTGAGTGAGCTTACTAGACACAGCAAGCAAGCCTCTCCAAGGTACTGATGGTAGCATTTGCAAGCAAAAAAGTAAAAGCAAGCAGATCAACCAAAACCTTAGGGATGATATGAGCTGTGTGGCTCATGCTTTCCAAAACTGTTTCCTTTACAATACATTGGCTTGCTTCACATTAAAGATCAGTTTAACAATATAAGTAATAACTTCAGATGATGGGAAGAATGAAAGAAGTGGAGGAAGAAACTAAAATTTGAAAACTGCAGGCCTTTATTTCTATGTAATCTTCCTGGAGCTTCCCTATGAAAAAGAAATAGAGGCAAATGTCTTTACATGACGTAACTGCACAGAGAAAATAGGAAAATGCCTCTTACTGGTGGAAATAGGCCCACCTTATATTTTACTCTAGCAAAGTGCTACATAATTCACTGCTATTCCTTCTTTCTTAGAGCCAGGAGAAGATAACATCAGGTGGATGAAGCATTTAGCTGGTTAGCAACTAGCTAACCAGAGGTACTGCCAGAGGTTCTGCCAGAGGTACACAGAGCTGCATTCTACTCAAGTTTCAGCCCAGGGAGTGGCCCTATTACACACACACACACACACACACACACATTCACACACACATACACAGGTACATGCAACTCAGCATTCTACCAAATCCTGTAAGAGGAGCTAATGTCTGAGGCTTTTGGTAGGTTTTAAATACTAGATTGGAAATGAAATGACCTTTTCTTTTGTCTCAGAATACTCTCCCATTTATCTGTCCTCCTTTCTAAAACTATGCTCTCACTCTATCATCTAGACCAGTGATGCCAAACCCTCTAGATCTTTCAATGATACAAGCAGCCCACTGTGGCCCGCATACCACAGGTTCACCACCACTGATCCAGACTTATCCCTGACCATCACTGGCCATCCCAGCAATCCCTCTGACCACTCATTCATCCTCTTCAACTGTTCCTCTTCTCCTTTGTCATCAAGCTTTTTCCCTCCTTTAACACCTTGAGTCCATAATGTTAAATGGAATAAATAAAACATAAAAGGTTAAATATTGCCTGATTTTTCTTAGAAGAGAAACTCAAAATATAATTTATTTAAAAATGAAATAAAAGACATGATAGGAAAGAAAGAGGTGGACTTTGTGGAGATGGAAAGGAGATTGAGATCTAGGGATTGAGGAGACAGAAGGGTGGCAAGGGGAAGTCAAAATGACTAAGATGCTATTTGGATATGCAACAATTCAAGCTGAATGTAATTACTAGGCATTGCAAACATATACTAATAAAAACGAAACAATGACAACACAAGAAAAACAGGGTTTATCACTTCCTTTGGCTCTTTGTACAATGAAAACTACTAGTCTATCTCATTTACATCCTTTGGCATGAGATTACTTGAGAACTGCTTATATTGGCATCTCTTTGTGGATATGTGTTCTGATTCTCTTGTAAATCAGTTCCTTTGGTATGTATGGCAATCAATCTGTACTCAATGGAGGTATTAATTTCCTCTCAGCATTACCAGTGGCCTCAGAGAAATGAGCTAAGCAGCTTATTTTCACACTTCAATCTTTCTTAAACATATTATCACACTCTCCATGAGTGAGCTACCAGTATCACTTCTACAATTTCAATTCTCAAATATAACAAGGAAATTCCTGACTTGATCTCTTTCCTTAGCTTGATATTTCCAACTGGATATCCCTAACTCCCTCAAAATCATGATCTTTCAACTTTTTCTAATAGACTACAAAAGAATACGTATTTAACATAATAATTTCCATAGGAAAGTAACATAATATCAAACAGTAAAATTCAGAAAATAAAGCATGGATACCTGGTTTTATTGTTGCTACTCATATTCATCTTCATTTTAGAAATTCCAGCCAAAGCAATAAGGTAAGAAAATAATTCAGAGGTATTATATATTGGCAAGAAAGAAAAAAAACTCATCATCATTTGCCAATGACATAATTTGCTACCTGATAACCTTGAGGGAATCAATTATGAAACCTATTCAGCAAGACCTCAAATCATAAAATTTAATTAACTCAAAAAAACTTTTCTATATGTCAGCAGTAACTACTCAGAGAAGAACAATGGTTATGTGCCATTTGTCATGTGAATCACAGTATATGGTTACAGGAAATATATTCTTAAACTTCATGGCTTATATACAATGAAAATGGCAATAGTTTACAGTACAAAGTAATAAAGTTTAAATAGATAGTGACAAAGTCTTATTTGTAGCTAACTATTAAATATAATTGTAAAACTACAACCCCATCTAAATTAATCTATAAATGTTATACAATTATAGTAGAACCTGTAGGAGCAGAATTTAATAAAATTGTTCCAATCATCAATAAAAAACAGATTAACTAAAGATCTGGGGAGAAGACATGAAGTTTCAAGAAGGATATATCATATAAAATCCTGAGATGGATATAGATGAAGCAATTAAAGCAATGAAGCTTTAGTTTATGAATATGCAGGTCAATGGAAATATGTAAAGAAATACACTTAAATATATATGTATATATATATAAACACACTTGAATTTATATATATAAAGTATATTTGATACATATAAGAATTTATATAATTTAACTTTCCATTTTAAATCTGTAAGAAAAGTATCCTGTACTAAATAAGTGTATGAAGATCATGACTTTCAGCTAAAAATGAAGATAAAGCTACTTGTTTTATCTTTGAAAAGATAAGTTGAAACAAGCATATGTGTTTGTTTAAATGTTAAAATGAGATAGTGGGTGTATGGGTATCTATTGTATTATTCCTCAAATGTTTAAAATATATTATAAATAATATATCTTAGTATATCATTTATAATATATAAATATATAATATATAAATATAATAATAAAGATTCATCAAGAGACTTATAGGTTGATGTAAGTGGTAACACTTTTGCATTAAAAAACCCTATATTAACAAATTGAAAAAATAAAACTCATGTACTTCTCAAAAGGCAAAATCTCTAGTACATAAATAATAGAACTTTTAAATAGTACAAGATTACGAATACTCAACTAGAAAATGAGATAAGGTCAGGCTTAGGCAATTTGATATCAAGACAACATTAATAAAAGACTTAGAAAGCATGAAATTATTTTCAGCTTCTCTGGTAAACAGAGGCTTGAAAATAAAACAATGACATATTTTTAATCTATGAAATCGGTAAATGCTTTTTAAGAAATAAGAATACTCAGCATCACTTAGGGTACAAGAAAACAGACATTCCCATACATTATCAGTATGAATACAAAAGTGTAAGTTACATCCTGAGGGCAGTGAAGAATATCCTTCAGCAGTCATAAAATGATGACTCTGGATAACCATAAATGTGAAACAAAGGTGTTTGGATAAGGAAGCTCAATAGGAGTTTGATTTTAATTTTCTCACACTAGAAATCCATAGAGGTTGAGTTTGTTTTGGAGGAGGCAAACAATTTAAATTTAGATACATTATTTAGAAAGTCTGTGTATTTTGCATAGAATGCATTGCAAAGAAAGAAAATGGAATCACTAATTAGGCATTGCAGCTGTCTTATTTGACAGGATATGTTTTGTTGTGGTTTTTCAATATTTAGACATATGGCATGAAGGCTTTCACTTGTACTTTTGCCATAGCTCTTTCAATATGTCCCAATGCCTGTGAGCCTTGTGAAGGGCTTTATTTTGCAAGTTAACATCTGATAGACCTTATGTAAAATTTATCATTAATCAATATTTGTTCATTTAATAAACCTGTATTTCAGCTTCTGTTGTACAGTCTTTTTTATTTTTATTTTTTATTTTTGTATTTTTTGGTACCAGGGATCAAACTCATGACCACGCACTTGCAAGGCAGGCATGTATGCCACTGAGCTAAATCCCTGGCCCCTGTACTGCATTTTAAAGGCTGATTCAAGGTTTGTTTTTCTCACTAGAATATTAATCTTCAAATCCAGAGGACAATTGTTCACCCATCTCTACTGCATCACAAAGAGCAGTGCCTGACACAAAGTACTCAACAAAGATTTGATGAATGAATGAATGAATGAATGAAGTAGGAGCCTCATTTCTTTCTCCTAAAATGGACTGTCTATGCCTATGTTCCAAAACTCTAGTCTAAAACTAAAGGCATCACTAAGTAGGTCTGAGGGATTGGGCCTTATTTTCAATGAGAGCAGCTAACGCTTCTGAAGAGAGGAGACACAAATGGGAAAAGAAGAGTTGTATGCCAGTGCTTTATTAGATTTCTAGGCACACAAGTAGGTGAGCTTGTGGCCATTTAATCGAAGCCACACAAAATAAAAAACAAATGAGACATTTGTAGGTGATCAGAAGGAAACAATATCCTGCTCCACTTTTTCCCACCAAACAAGTTCCCATAGCACATCTTAGAACCTCTGTCCATAGCCCAGTCAAGTCCTTGGCAAGACTTGCCACCGGGATCCTTGTTAACTGTTCAAATACCAGCTCTCCTGCTCAGCTATATTGCACCAGACTCTTTCTTTTGTCTTCTTGATTCTTCCCCTTGCTGTTTATGCAAGAAAATCCACTAATATGCTTTGGAGAAGATAAACCATTTGTCCACAAGCAGAAAATGCCAAACCAAGAATCTTTAAACCGTGGGTTTACAGTAGCCCCGTGAGGCTCCACACTCATTGAAGAGTTCTTTATCGGCATACTCTCGGGAGCACGGTGGTTTTAATCATATTCTCTCATAAAAGTTAATATTAAAACAGAAACATGCCACATTATTGGGTTGTGTTTAGAGTCGTGGCAAGGGCAGGAAGAGAAATGAAGATTGTTTTTCTCCTTTCTGAAGCAGGAGTTTCTCTGCACAGAACCAATGGCATTAAATGCAGATCTGAAAGCAAAGCCTCATCCCCTTCCAGTTAAACATGGTAGATTGAACATGTGTTTATCTCTGCTTCCTCTTCCAATCCCACTAAAGTAATGAGAATGAAAAAGAATAATAAAAGAGGTGTAATAATAATAAAAGAATAAAAACTGTGTAAACTCACGAGGGAAAGGGAAATGCAAGCGAAGACAACAGCAGATGTGAAATGTCAACAAATCTCTTGGTAGAAAGAAAGACGTGGCAAGAGTAATAATTGCCTCAGCAGAGCAGGTGGAGTCAAAATAAGTCTCTGCAGAGGGATGCGAAGAAAGCAGAGTTTCTTTGCAGAATTCTATAAAGGCTATAAACAGGAAGGCTGAAAGTCTGTGAAAGGGACAGAAGAACTCCATTTCCTCCCCAACCCCTCAGAGCCAGGAGAAAACTTTTGCTTCATTTCTTCAGACAATAGGTGGTTTATGTTAGGGAATATTTCAAGTGAAGCTGCTGGGCCCTGAGAGGAGTCAGCAGTTCTGGGTACACATTTGCAAGCCGAATAGTTCTACTCCCCAGGCAAGAACTTAAAGGGGTTTTCTCTAGGGAATGTCATCAATGCTACTCCTACAGAGATCACCACATGGCAACATTTCGCTCCCTGTCCCATCCTGCTGGACTCATCAAGTTTGGAGAACTTCACTCTTAAAAGTACAAACTCAAAGAACACAGAACAGTTAGAGGAAGCTGAATGACAAGGGCTGAAATAACTACCAATTTAGGAACTCAGATGACATAGAGACAATGCAGGAAACAAAAGAAAACCTAACAGAGTGTAATACTTTCATAGACAAGAGAAGACATTGTATCGATTCAACAAGAGCAAAACCCCATCAATATATAAACAAAAAACTAGAATGCCATAGTACCAGAATCACAAAATAAATCAAGTAGCAGGATGATAATATAAAAGAAATTTGCCTGAAAGTAAAATGGAAAAGCAACAAGAAGAAAAAGTAAGAAAATTAGAGGCTATGTCCAGGCACATCCAGTATTTGATTAACAAAGTCTCTAAGAGAGAGAAAAAAAAAGACAACAGAGGTTTAAAAAAATTAATTAGAATTATCAGAGACATAATCAGGACAATTTCAAAGAACAAAAAGAGATAAAAACTTCAGATTAAAAAGTTCCAAGTAGCTCAGTCAATGCAAAAAGATGCAGGTTAAGGCACATCTTTGTGAAATTAAAAATACTGGAAACAGAGAAAAGATTCTATATGTTCCCAAAGTGAGAAAAGAAAATCATAAAAACCAAGTGTCACCAGATGGCATTCAACCTCTCAGTAGCAGCACTGCAAGCTAGAAAACAGGCTAGAGCCTTAAACAAGCTGAGAAAAAGTTACTTTCAAACTAGAATTTTTATACTCAAATGTTATACTTCAGTGTGGGAGAAAGATATTTTTAGATATTCAAATTCTTAAATACTTCCCTTCAGGTGTATGTTGGGTGGGTACTAGGAATTGAACCTAGGACCTTGGCATGCTGGCAGGTGCTCTACCACTGAGTTACAGTCCCAGATTCAATGTATTTTATTTGAAAATTTTACCAAGGAAGTAAGTGATCTAATGAAATAAAAGGGTAAACCGAGTGAGTGAGAAGAAAGCCTAACCCTCCAGGGAAACTGACCAAAACATCCAGGAAAAGCAACCAAAAACAGGAAAGAGGGAATGGTGTTTTCTAGGCTACAATGAAAGACTGAGAACAAAAAAGTCATCTTGAAAAAGACCTAGAACGTCACCACTGGTACTGGAGTTGAAACATGAAATCTTCCAAAGAACATGCTGAAAGGTATGACCCACAAGAAGATTCTACTGGTAGAGGCTGGAACATATAAAAAGAATCATTGAGAAAATTAATAAAATGCAAAAAAATACAAGAAAAGTAATAACTTCCATGTATTATTGTGCTCATCATAAAGCTGTAATACTGATTTAGGGAAGATGAGAAAGGCTAGGCAGGGAGATGCATAGCACAGCTGAATCCTGATCCTTTAAAATAAAAAGCCCAATGTTTATGCCCTAAAATGGATAAACTGAGGTATAGCAGCATAAACAGAGAAGAGGTTAGATAGAGAATGAAAAGTAGTTCCCTTTGGGGAAGAGGATTGGAGGTGGAAGGTGGATTAGGGAAGTACTATTTGTATTGATAAACTTCCTGCATAGATTTTTAGAAACTATATTACTTCATAGAAACAGAAAATCAGCAAACAAACAAAAGTCAGTCTCTGCAACTTGGTCTCCCTGAAAACTTTCCCGATGGAGATGTAGGAGGAGAGAGCGTGGGTTTGGGTTGAGATGGAGAGGGTGGGTCCATGATCTTCCAACACCTCTGCAGAGAACACAGATTCAAGCAATGCCAAGAACCTTCCCATCTAATTTGTTTCTCCTGTTCAAGCTAGTTGCTTAAAGAAGGAAGGTGCTCCTTTAGCCTGGGTGGCTTCGAGTCACAGTGGTTCTTGAACTCAGAGTTAGTTCTGCTCTCTCATGAAAGCATCTCTGATTCCTGAGGAAATTCTATTCTCTTTGATTTGATGAGATAGTTCGTCAGCTTATTCTGATCCTATGTCTGATTCTTTGCCTGTAGCCCTATGAGGAAGAAGTCTTTGAGAGGAAATACTGCCTCTCCCCTGTAGCTTTTCTGGTCTCCAACTTTCTTTCACCCAACTTCCTATTTCTAACTCCAAAGAGTCACCTTTCCTGCCTTGTAGGAGCCAACACAGTCTCTCCTTGTGCCTCTGCCACACTGATACACTCAGCGACTTCAGTGCCATGGATATCTAGCTCTGCACAGAAAGATGCATGAGAATGTGGTCCATGCATACAACCTGTATTCATAAAGTAATTTTGTAGTGTACGTATTCAGTGATAAACACCTCTGTGGCCATCCACACAAAAATACGGATGTATACTAAAATATCAAGCAGCAATAGCCCATAAGAACAGAATCCACACACTGCTTTCGTGTTCCTCGACATATCAACTTATTATGTAAGTTATATATATCCTGCTCCCACAAGCTATATCAAGTGTAGGACACATTTGCACACTTTCATGTTAGCACCCCAGAATAGAACAGCCAGAACAGATGCTGTTTTTCCTGCCTGACAAACGGGCATGAAATAACAGGCTGACATCTGCCTGTGCGGGTCATTCAAGTCAGCCTGCTACATGTCAGAATTCAAACTGCTCCATCCATCAACAGCAGACCCAAAATTAACGTAGCTTGGAAACTCGGCAGCAAGACAGTAACAGCCCAATTCAGAGTCTGACCTTCGAGGGATGGTAGGGTACAATGGAAAATTATTTCATGCCCCGTGCTGAAGCCGACAATACAATTTGAAGAGATTTTCAGTTAAGTTAATTTTAAAGAAAAATCCCCCAGTGTAGCAGTTTAACTCTTAGGATCACATAAAAGGAATGTAAAGCTCAAAGATTCTGCTATCTTGAGACCCCTCTAGCACCTTCTGCAAAAGAATCAAAAACAGAATTTTACGCAAAACAGTTACATCATGCTACACATCTTTATCAATAAGTGAGGAAATCAAGAGCTTTAGGTTCTTGAAGGAAATTTTTGGAAATGGTTCTTAGTTAAAAAAAACTGTAAATGATGTCATCCCTGTATGATTATGAAATACGAATGAAGGCTTTCCTGGAGATCTTTGTAAGGGCAATGACATTTCTCTGCTTGGTCGTGACAAAATTTATTCTGGGAGATTTTCTAAGCAGTACCCTAACATGACCATCAACTTAATAAACGAGGCAGAATGTGATGCATAAAATTGGTTTACCTACTGGTTCTGCTAGCTATACTGCAAAGCATACCACAGGGGTTGTTCTTTGGGGTTTTTAAAATATTATTAATTTTAGCCAGTGACATGTTGAACTATTCTTTAAATTCAGGTTCCATCAAGGTGAAGTTATACATTTCTCCTGCTGAAGGTTGCTTTTAAAATTCAATGTGGCTAGGCACGGTGGCACATACCTGTAATCTAAGCTACTCAGGAGACTGAGGCAAGAGATCATAAGTTTGATACCAGCCTGGCAACTTAGGGAAAACTTGAGTCAAAATTTTAAAAACTAATTAGTTAATCAATTAATTTAAAAGTTGGGGATATAGCTGGGTGTTCCCTAGGTTCCATTTCCAGTACTGAAAAAACAACCAAATGAAACCACTCAGTCTGAAAAGCTGTTCTAGTATTCCTAGTAATTCTAGCATAAGTAAGTGCAGGATAAAGCTGAAGGAATGTTTCAGAAATGTATTAACAGACTTACAGAATGCTCAGTCTCAAAGTCCTGTATCCCTACCGTGTCTTGTTACTTATCTCTGTGGCTCCCTGTCTAGAAACAACAGTACCTTCCCCATACAAATGAAGTCCTTTCTTAGTTCAGTCTTACTCGAGGATTGTTCTCCATGTCTCTTTCTCCTTTCTTCACCTGCATACTTTTTTTTCCCAACCTCTTATTATTTTAGTACTTTTAAAAATTTTTCATTTTATTTATTTTATTTTATTTTATTTTATTTTATTTTATTTTAGTCTTATTGAGACAGGGTCTCACTATGCAGTTCGGGCTGGCCTCGAACCCACTTTGTAGCCCAGGCTGGTCATGAACTCACAGCAATCCTCCTATATCAGCTTCCCAAGTGCTGGGATTATAGGTGTGTGTCACCATGCCCGGCCTTTAGTATGTTTGAGATAATGTTTACAGCCCTTGTGTGAAGTTGGTAATGTACTTAACACATCTTACTTCCCTTTTTCACCCTCTTTCTCTCCTCTCCCCTCTTCCTTCATTCCTTGATCTCTCTTCCATTCAGAAAGATCTATCTCCCTATTTCCTATTATTTATTTTTTATTTTGCTCTATAATTTGGGTTTCTTATATAAGAGAAACCATGAAATATTTCAGCATGTGTGTCTGATTTACTTCACTTAACATTATGGTCTTAAAGCTCATCCATTTTCCTACAAATGACTCGAGTTTATCTTTATGGCAAACTAATACTCCTTTTCTTTATCTATTCATCTGTTGATGGACATGTAGGCTGCTTTCACTATTGTAACTTGTATTTGTGGCCCTGAAGCAAGGCCAGCAGATCGCTGTAGCTGCTGCTTTCAAACAGGAGCCTAAAGAGAATTCTTTCTGTGGTCTGTTGGCCATTTCAGAACTTTGGAAATGGAATGGTCAATTCATCAGAAAGAGATAGCAGATGAGTATGGCAGACTTTGGGGGGCCTGCAGGAGAGAGACCCTGGTGCGTCGGGACCTGCACTGTGTGGTTGACTCGGGGTGCTAGGAGAACAAGGAGCTCCTCCCCTCTCTGGGGGGCGGCTGAGAGTGTGGCAGACTTTTGGCAGCCCAAAGGAGAGAGATCCTGGCCCATTGGGACCTGTACGATGTGGTTGACTCGGGGTGCCAGGAGAACAAGGAACTCCTCCCCTCTCTGGAGGGGCGGCTGTGATCCTGCCGGCACACAGGCTGAGAATCAGACATCTCATGTCGTCCTGCCCCCCATCCCGTGTCCCCCCTGTACTTCCCCACTGCTTAGCAAGTGGGAGCCAGTGAACTACACATCTTGTGAAAAGATTGACTATGTTATTTAGTATGAACTCTCCATATGCAAAGATATGGACAACCATTTGGAAGAAAACAAGAGACAATATGACAGATAGTGAAGATCTCTGGTTGTCTAGCTTTGAAATTTATGCTTTCTTATGTCCCATTCTGTTCTGTTTTGTTGTGTTTAATTTTACCCCTTTTTAAAATAAAATTTAAAAAAATTAAAAAATAAATTAAAAATATATAACTTGTGCTGTTATAAACACAGGTATGCATGTGTCATGTAATGTGATGACTTTAACTCTTTCAGGAAGATATTTAGCCAGAGAATAGCTGGATCAAATGGAATTTCTACTTTTAGTTTTTAAAGACTTTTCATACTTCTTAACAGTATAACCCCCACCATCTTCCTCCAAGTCATCTGCTCAAAATTGTTTAGCTGTGTGCCTCTGTCCTTACCATCACCCGGAAAAAGAACAATTTCCTACTTGTCAAATTCAGTGGCCCTGCTTGTATTTCTAAGGTTAACTGATCTTTCTGCAGCTTTGGACTGCAGTCCTAATCCAACTACACTCTTTGTAAAACTTGCAAATGGTATTCCTGGTTCTCCTTTTCCACTTGATCTTTGACACGGCGACCCTGGGGCTCTCGTTTAATCCTTTTTTCCCCCTTCTTCTATCCATATCTTTTCCCAGGTGCAAACACAGGCCAGGGACTCTTGAGTCTTTATTTCTTGCTTTGAAGCTCCACAGCCTATTTCCCATTGTACAGCTCCATCTGTTTATCTCACAGACACCTAAGCCATCCCCCGGCCTGCATTTCTCCTGCATCTCTCATCACCAGTGAGGTGCAAGGGGCACGGTTTCCTGCGATACATCTCTCACATCTCCATTACTGCACACATAGCTCCATCTGCCCATTCCTGCAAAGCACCATCAGTGTTTCCATATGGTCAAGGGCTCCCTTTGCTGCGTGTTCCTTGACTCTCCGTAGACCCGTGTATGTGTATGTCAGGTATCACTGGAAGTAGATCACATGCCTATAAATTCCCACTCAACATCACAGTATATTTGATGCTATTCTTTGAAGAAAACATAGCAGATCCAGGTGCAGAGTTATCAGGGCCCATCTGATGAAGAAATGACTGTATCCATAGCTCAACAGTGCTGAACCCTCAACTTAGTGGCACCTGAAGTCAATCAAACATAATTTAGGGGAATAGGAGCAACTCGATGGATCTATTTTAAATTTGCCACAATGTCTCATGAGATTGAGATGATGGATTTTAGTCAAACCACCAGCTATGACTGGGAAAGCTGGTGGACAGAAAGGCTTTTGTTCTAAAAATCATTGTTATGTTTCTATTGACAACAAATAAAAAATAATTTCTTGGGTATTCCAAATGCAGTATTTAACTGTATGCTTAATTATAAAATTTACTCTACACATTTAGAACTTTGACCTAGTTAGCATCCAACCAATGTGTTGAAGATTGGTAGATATATACATACGTTGTGGTTTATATTCTATATTAAAATAAATAACATGGCTCGAACAAGCATTTACAGATGAAGCTTTGAGAACATTTATTTGACATCTTTTAAATGTAGAAAACTAAAAAATAAAATAAAATTTTTTGGTTTAATTTTCTGACTTGTAAAAATAAAAATGGCTAAACGAGTTGATTTTCAGGTCCTTTTCAGTTGAACATTTTGCTCTCATGAGTTCATTTCTCCCTCTAATCCTCCCAGACACGGAGATAATGGTAAGTCAAGGACGGCCATCGCTTAGCCTACAACTGGTAGTTTTCCACGCAGTGGGTGTGAGCAAGTGAGCATGCTGACAGTCCACTAATGAGAATTTGAAAACTGATGTATTCTTTCTAGTGGGAAATTTTGAAATGTGTATAAGAAAATACTAAAAAACAGTCTATGTACTTTGCTTGAAATTCCTAAAATTTATTCTAAAGAAATAAATGAACAAGTGAACAAATACATTCATTGTAACATTGTTTGTTACAATGAAAAAAACTGAAACCAGTATAAACTTACATAATTAGGTGATAGATTAAACAAAGGAGTATATGTCTTCCCAATGGAAAGCTATGATGGACACACATTTACTGACATGAAGAGACAGCTGTACAATCTAAACCAAATAAAGATTAGATAATGAAAACACCATTTCGCTACCTAAAATACCTGGCTACAACCCAAGAGAGGTGGCCAAAGAGTATACAGATCAACATTCATAATTTATATTGTATTTTGTAGAAAATGAAAAGCATGACAATTAACTGAACATTCAGTTTAAAAAGCTAGAAAAAGAACATAAAACAATAACTTCAAAGAGAGTAGAGAGATGAGTTAGAAAACAAACATACATTGTTTTATAAACTTAAAAGAGAGTTATAAATAGGCAAACATCTGCCTAAAAGAAAAAGATGATTAACATTAGGAAATAGAAAAAGGACTTAACATAAATGTCAGAGATAATACGATGAGTGTTTTAGTGTACTTGAAAAATAGATATTTTGCAAACATATACTGATAAATTCAAAACCTAAGAGAAATGGTTTTCTAAGATAATATATAAATTTCCAAACTGAGTAAAAATAAAGTTAGACAAAATCTAAATAGACAACAATCATATTAGAAACAGAAAAAGTTGTGAGTCACACCCCCAATGCCTCAGGCCCTGCCAGTTTTATGAGTGAACTCACCCCAGGGGCTGTTCAATTTACCATCCAAACTGGGACACTTTGGAGACTGAAAGACAGTGCTATTAATAATTAAGCTGGGACAATATGAGAAACAGGAACAGTTTCAGGCAAATCAGAAAAAAATGGCTACCCTGAATGTACCGACTTTTAAAGGATAAATCATTCTAAAATTATGGAAACTGCATCATACTTTAGAAAAAGACTGATGGTTTCTCAGAACATAGACAAGAAAACCAAAAGAGGAAAGCAAAAAGAAAACTCTATGTCTACTGACCCACATTCCTAAATAAATAAAATGAATATACTATACATAGTCCTAAATGCCACGTATATCCAAAAGAAACTAAGAACCAAAAAATGGTCAAAAGATACAAAATCATTGCACAGAAAATAAATACAATGGAAACATAAACATGAAAAAAATGCTTCAGTCCACTAGTAATGATGGGCACAAATAAATAATATGATGTTTTAACTCATCTGGTTGACAAAATGCTAATAATAGTAAATGTTGAAAAATACGGTCTTTGGTACAGTCTTAGTACAAAGCAAATTGATGCTGTTGTAAATATGGAGGATATTCTGGCTTTAGTTTATCAGAATATTAAATATGGCTGCCCTTTGAGATAATATTTTATTACTGGGAATCTATACAATAAAAATTTTAGCTAAATGTACAAAGACATAATGGTGAGGGTGTGCAATGCCACATTGTTTTAATAATAACAAATAACTGTGAACAGCAAACTAGGTTTTTAGTTAATGAAACAGGATCATAGAGATTAAATAGTTTGTCCAAGTTCACATTCTTCTATAAATGGTCATCAAAATATATGGTGAATGTTTAAATAAAAATTTTAAAATTATTACAGAAAAAGATGCCTTGTCATTAATCCCTTCCAAAATATTTCTCCCTGTTCAAACATACTTAACCCCTCATCCCTGCCACTTTCTGAAGCCATTCTGGAAGTCCTCTTTCATGAGTATCTCTATGAGATGTGATTAAAAGGGAAAAAAAGGTGACTACTGCTGCTGAGTGCCAACCAATGGGAAAGCTGTTTTGTAAAAACATTAGAGTGCGTCCTCATCTACCTTAATCGCTGTATCGGAGGCATGTGGACTTCTCAAAGCCAAGATGATCGTGAAAGGCAAACATTTGGAAATAATTCAGGATGTTGAGGCAACCATGACAGCACAACTATAGATACTTATGAAAAAGAAATTCCACGATAACTTCAAAGTAACAGGAACAATGGGATAATGTATTTGAAGTGAGGGACAGTATTCTGCAGGGGATTAATGGAAATGTGATTTTTGCTAAAATAATTTTTTATTTAGTCATTTATTACATTTTTCATAGCAACTTATATATTGGGCTTATAGAACTAGAAAAAGTCATGCATAAGCAAGGGCTTTAAAAACCATGCAAATGTTCATGAAAAGTGAGAATATTACAGTTGGAATTGCCATTATTGGACAAGTTCCACTCTAAGATTTCTGTAATTATTTATCATTCCTTGATTAGAAATATGAAGTCAGCTCTCCATATCAGTGGGTTTGGTATCTATGTATTCAGTAAACCACACATCAAAAGCATTCCTGGGGGGGGGTGCTGTGTACTGAACATGTATGGATTTTTTTCTTATCTTTATTCCCTAAACAATACAATATTATAACATTTATATAGCATTTACACTGTATTAGGTATTATAAATCATCTATAGAAGATTTAAAGTATATGACAAGATCATGGGTCTATTACATGGAAATACTATGCCCTTCATGCAAAGGATGCTAGCTAGCATGTAGAGATTTTGGTATTCAAGGCAGGGGTTCTGGCACGAGCTCCCTGTAAACCACAAGGGGCAACTATACTAACTTTTACAGTAGTCAGCTTCTATCCTCCAAAATACTCTTGGGATGAGTAATTCTGACCTTCAACATTCTTTAATTGTGAAATGTTCAATGGAAATAAAGGCTAATTTTCCTGGGCTTTTAGGTGTTATGTTAAAAAGTTTCCCAGATGTAAGTATCTTTACTTTTGGATATTATGGTTATCATTTTCAGTGCTATGTGCTTTGAAATAAATACTATACTCAGAAGGCAAAGATCAACAGGAACAAAATATCACAAAAGCCTAACCACATGGGACAATACTTTCTGTGTTAAACATCATAACTATCTCCATATTAGAAAGAGCAAATGTTTTTATGTCAATGTTCCATAAGTAAGTAATGATTACTGCATAATATTAGAAAAGAGTTAGAAAAATAAGGCATAGAAAAGATTTATGGCCCAGACTCCTGTTGGTTTCTGGCTTTGGTCTCAATCCATACTGTTCCCAACCCAACATATAATCATCATTAAAGCACGTGAGACCATGCGGCCAAACCCTAGCTACAAAACAGCATGAGTGGCATGATTCCTTTTTAGAATATAAATGTAACTATAAAGAGTGTGTATATGTACAGAGTTTGGAAGGATTTCCAAGTGATTGCCATTGGGTGTAATTATAGGTATTCTCTATTCTCTTGGTTTTGTTCATTTATATATTCTGATTTTCCATAATGAATATATACAACTTTTGCATTTAAAAATTCTGAATAAACTGTTTTTTTAATTCTACATACTGACTTTAATGTTTATTTACAGAGAGTCTGGGTCCTCGAATTTGGTGTACTACATTTCCTAGCCAGTTGGCTTCTTCACAACGTCTTTGGAACATACTGGTAATAGTCCCAGTTCTCAGGTCAGAGACTGAAGGCTGGGCAAATCCCTGGAACAGGAGCTCAGGCCTAGTAAGACTATAAGGCAATGACTCAAAGGAGTTGAAAGGCCAAGGCAGAGATGTAAAAATCCAAAAAGCAGTTTACAATAATTTTGAAGCTGGCAAGAAGAAATACATGTATGATTGCAAGCATAAACTGAGAAGCAGACAGAGGTGGATTTAAGACACAGCTCTACTATTTAAAGTCATGTGATCATCCACAACTTACCTGTGCCTCAGCATACGCATCTTTAAAATGAGAAAAATCATAACAACACCTCATGAAGACTACAATTCCCACAAAGTTGCAATCAGGCGCATACATTAGTGGGCATATGGCTTCTGTCCTTGCTCTGGATTTTCTTCCAAAATGTTGAAGAATATGATTTGTCATTAACAACCTGAATGGTGCTTCAGTGGTGCTGGTGTTAAAAAATCCACTTAATCGGCTAAGATGGAGCTCCGTAGTAGAGTCCCTGCCTGCATTCACAAGGCCCTGGGTTCAATTACCAGCACTGGGCATAGGGGTGAGGGTTCAGGTCAGTTTTGAAACTGGGAATATGGCAGGCTAGGTTATATAAGTCACCCTTCCCACGAAAAGTAATCACAAATGATGAATTTTTTAAAAAGTAACTTCTTAAAATTATTGAAGGTTAGGTAAGGTAGT
The DNA here is from genome assembly GCA_004027295.1 of Dolichotis patagonum. Classification (NCBI taxonomy): domain Eukaryota; kingdom Metazoa; phylum Chordata; class Mammalia; order Rodentia; family Caviidae; genus Dolichotis; species Dolichotis patagonum. Next base: position 69,614 of record PVJX010001867.1, read on the forward strand.
GAAAACCGTAGTTCAAAATATCAGAAAATGCAGAAATCCTAAGAGGGGAAGCCACTACTAAAATTCTAAGGGCTTTTTCCAAATTTGCCAAATTAAACTGGTTTCCCAAAGGCTCACACTCTCAGACTAAGTATAAGTCAGAAGAGACTCACCAAGCCCTCTTACACTCTCAAGGGACTAAATTCAAGTTGCCTGGGAACTAAGTAGAATAGAGAGGGAACAAACAACATTAAAAACATACACTACTTTGAAAAGGAAGTTTTGTGTTACTATCTGTCTCTTTTTCCTAAGAATCTTTTTGGCTTATATCTTGTACTTTAAGTAATTACTTTGAAGATAATGATACTGTGCATTAATTTTTGTTTTTCTCCTTATTTTGTTGTGAAATTTTATTTTTTCATAAAATAAAGCTATGCTCACTTCAATTTGCATGCTAAACTCACATCAGCTAAGTAATCTGACAAGAATAAGATAAAACCCTACAGCTCAGAATTCAGCTGAACTGTGGTCTTGAATGTATTTCTTCTAAGCACAAAGCTGATACAATCTCAAATCCCCTAGGAAGGAAGCCAGCTCCAGCCTCAGTTTCAAAACTCACAAATAGCTCAGAATTTAAAATATTCATTAGTTAAGAGAAAATGGAACCATGCTCAAAAAAATTTAAGAAGGACAAATGACAAGAAAAAAGACCTACACAATGGAAATGCTAGTCAGAAATAATAAAACACTGGTGCTTATTAAGGTAAAAAAAAATATGTCTTAAGAGATTTGACAAAGTAAAAAAGAACTTCTAGAAATAAAAATATAATTGAAATTTAAAACAAGTAAATAAATATAAAAGCAGTTTAGAAACAGCTGAAGAGAAAATAATCTGGAATATTAGTTAAAGGAAATTACCCAAAGTGTAGCACAGAGAAGAAAAAATGAAAAATATAGAAGTTATGAGGTAATACAATGAGAATCCATGCCATATATGATTAAAGTTCAAAAAAGAAAATAGGAAGGAAAGGACAAATAGAAAAATTTGAAGAGATGATGACAGAAAGTTTCCTTGAAGCAAGAAAAGTCAATAGTCCATATGCTCAGCTCTCAGATAGCAGTAAACAGAAGAGAACACACCACTACAAGCATTGCAATGAAACTGCAGAATACCAAGGATCTTGTACAATCTTAAGAACTTCTATAAATTAATAAACACACAAGCTACATACAATTAGATATCTGACATCTCAATAACAACTAGAAACCAAAAGAAGAGTAGAAAGATGTGTTCATTATAATGAAACAAAGTATTTGTGAAATGACCTCACATCCATAGAAAGTATCTTTGAAGAGTACGCTAGACACGTTGCAGAGTTTAGGATAGATCCTCATCAAAATTTTGGTTGGGATGTCGGTGCCATATCCTCCAAGAGAAGATGAAAAGGTTTATCATTTACACAACTGAGGCATTTGGGGAAGAACAGGGAAGGCCTTGAAAGCTCGTCCAAAAGTGGCTCTAAAAATCAAGGAAAGGAGACTTGCTTGGGGTTTTCACAGTTTTAAGGAGCTAGACCATGGTGGGGACTCCCACAAACCAGGGTTTCACATAGTTTGAATCTACTGCTGATGCCGAAAATGGAGCCCCTGGGTCTTTTCGTCAGTGTCCACGTGTGGACCACAGCAGGAGGAGGAATGGAGTGAGGCTTAGAAACTGTCAGAATTCTTATTACAAAGAGAGATGGGGGAAACAAAGGCATTTTTAAACACATAAAAACTGAATGTTTACCTGCAGAATATCCTTACTAAGTGAAATAATAATGCTAGAGAAGGCAGTAGTGCTAGGAGGAAGTTCTAAGTCATAAAAAGGAAAGAAGAGCTACATGTGTGAGTCCATTCAAACAAACATTCACATAAAATTGAGAAAACAGAGGACATAAAATATGCCAGCTAATATAAGTACAAATTTAACACTGATTACATTAAATGTGAGTGAACTAATAGTGTCAATTAAAAAAAAATGTTGAATAAGACTGAACACACAGAACATTCATGTGCTGCCCATCTGATACATATCAAAAGATAAAGATACAAAAAGTTGATACAAGGGAAACAACAAAAGAACATGGACATATCAAGGAAAAATAGTAGTCAATTCTCAAAAATGCATATTTTAAAGCACTGATAAAGAATGTACTTTATAAACTTAAATTCAGTTTTGTCTGGCTGTTTTATAGATTGAAAAAGTTAATAAAGACACAAAAGATTTAAATAACATGGTTAATAAACCTGACTGCTGACCTATATAGTATTTTGGAATACTATATTCAACAACTGCATAGTATATTTTTTCACACCCACATGGAACACAAAAATTCCCCACATGGTGATCTATAAAGTAAGTCTCAAAAAATTCTCCCAACTGAAACTATATGCAATATTTTCTCTGAGTAGACTATAACCAAACCAGAAATCATTAAACAAAAATAAAATGTGAAAATTTCCCTTAAATTTGAAAACTAGAGAAACATAGCTTAAAATAACCATGGCTCATAAGGAAATCTAATGGATACCATGCAACATGTAGAAATGCATGGCAATGAAATATACTACAGACAAAAGTGTGTGAGACACAACCAAGACATGTAACTATACCAGTGAATATTTGGAAGAGTTATTAAATGTAATAATTATTTAGGTCTAAATGTACAAATATAAAGCCCCAAAACAAATAGCAAAAGTATCTTAAATCAAAAACTAGTTTTTGTCAAAAGTAATCAGATGGTTTTCTTTGCTTACTAGCCTTTAATATATAAACACATGAATACAAATTTATCGAGGCATAACTCATGCCCATGAAACACGACTACTTAAAACTTGGTATATTTTAGTATATTCATTGATTTGTACAACTATCATCATAGTCAATCAACTATCACCACAACCACACCCCTAAAAGAATCATGGTACCCTTGAGTTATCCACCTCACAAACATCTCATCTACCCGCCTCCTCAGCCCAGGCAACCAGTAATCTACTTCACATCTACATAGATTTACATAACACAAACATTTAAAAGGAGTGAATATTTATATTTTAAAAAATTATTACAGTAAAACACATACTGCTGTTAACACTCTCCTTCACTTCAAACACACTTAGCCTACCGTTCTTGCCATTTTCTGAAGTAATTCTGGAAATTATCTTCTGGTGAGCATCTTTACATTCCACCTTATTGACTGCACCTGGCTCTGTGCAACTTCTATTTCTCCTCCAAAGTCAAAATGACCATGAAAAGTAAATGTTTTGAATGGGTTCAGGACATGGAGGCAGCCAGGACAGCACAACTAACCACACTCACTAAAACTCAACAGAACTCAACAGAAAGTAGCAAGAATAATGGGATAAGGGTGTTTAAAGTGACGGGGATTAACGGCATTGTGTCTTTCACTATAATTTTTTTTTTAAAAATTTAAACATTCACTGTATTTTTAATCCAACCCCATGTAGGTGATTTTTTTTAAACTTGGTATAATTATTTCAAAGGTCACCCATGTTGTATTATGTATCAATAATTCATTCCCTGTTTTGGTGAACATCATTTAATTTTATGGATATTCCACATTTCTTTATCCATTCATCAGCTGATAGCCATGTGGTTGTTTTAAACTTGAGTAATTATGAATAATGAGACTGTAAAGATTTACTTACAATCTATTTGGATGTATGTTTGTGGAGTATGGGTCAATAAATAGAATCAGTCCTAATATTTTAATATTTGATTTATGTTTTACTATAACAAGCTATAATTTGGATGACAAATTATAAGGATGTTTTATAAAGTAAATTTAATCTTTTAGAGCTGATTACTACATCACTGAGAAGTATATATAACTTTTACCATGAAAATACAATATTATAATTAGCATTATACTTAGTCTTCTGGCCATTATAATTAAATTTATTCAAATGAATCATCGGGGCTGGGGATTTAGCTCAGTGGCTTAAGTGCCTGCCTTCAAGCGTGAGGTCGTGAGTTCGATCCCTGGTACCAAAAAAAAATCAAATGAATCATCGAATTTCAAGAAATATTACTCTTTAATTTCATGGAAAGTTTTTAGAGATATTCCTCATACTTGGAGAATTTCCCAGGGTTAAAATTAAAACCCTTGTAATTTTCTCTATTTAAAAATATTTTATAATCTATCATGTAATCAGAACCCAACTAAAAAAGTCCAAACAATTACCATTTTAATGATACCAAGTCTAATGCAATCCTAAAAGATTTTCTTAAAGTGAAATCATATAGACAATTTTAAAATTTAATACAAAACTGTTAAGACTAAAAAAAAGCATTCTGTAAAACATCTTTGTTGCAGATTTATGTACTTGAATAACTGTGCAGAGCCAAAAACTTTTAATTCTAGCATTACTATTATAATGCTAGAAGTAAAAATAAATGGAAAATTCACTATTTACCATGAACCTCTTTTCTTCAATTAGGTAGCACTAATTTTTCCTCCAAACTCACAAATATTCTAAAATAGGTGCTGAAAAGGAAATGGAAACATTGTGAGCCTCTCTTTTCTCTCTTCAAAAAACACAGATTTTAGAACTAGTGGCTTTCTCTTAAATAGTGAAAGTGGGAAACAAAGAAACATTAACAAAGCAGACACTGGAATGCTAGCGAGAGGCTAAGGAGAGTTAAGGAGATTAAGCGTTGAGGCCACAGAGACTGAGATGAAAAAAGGGGAGTGGGGGTACCCACAGAAGGAAAGTTTGTTTGGTGTTCAGTAGTAAGGAAAACGCCTGCCCACATGGGTGTTTCCAGAAGGGGCAGGGTGCTCCTTGGCTGGGTGTACAAGTGAGGGATGAAAACGCAGAGGGGTGACACAACCAAACAAAATGCCAAGCTGCCCCTTCAACCCTGAGCCTGATGAAGGTGCGAGTGACTTTGCACACACAGGAGCGACATCTCTGCCACAGAACATGCCCATGGATGCAGAAAAAAACCACCTTGCATGCTGGAGGACCCAGGGATTGTAAAGCAGCTTCCTTCAGTCTAATTAAAACCTACTTTTATTTCATTGGTTTGAGGGTGTCAGGTTTGATTAGAGGCCACTTACAATTTAGCTCTGGGGACAACTGGTGGCTTGCTTTCAAGAAGAACAGGGGGAGAGGAGTAATTCCTAAATGTTACCATCAGAGGCTTCCTGGGCAGGCAGCAGCCTCTTCACAGGGTACTTACGTCCCCAGGAGGGGGACAGCTGGGTGGTGGGATTTCAGGGTCCCCAGAAACAGAAATATGGTGTTCTTAGTTAACTGGATACATAAACTCATTAGGCAAACAAAGAAGTGAAACCCTACTCTCTGTTTGCAGTTGTTGTGTAGCCCAAAGAAAGGAGAGTGTAATCGTACTTCGTGGTGCATTTATATCCGGGTGCACACATCTGGGTGTGTATCACGTAACACACCTTCTTACCACATGCAGTTCCAAAATACTTAATGAAAGTTTCCTTATAAGCAGCAAGTGGGTCCGCTGAAGCTTAAGAAAGCCATTTAATAAAAATAGAGCCACCCAAATGAACATGGATTGAAAAAAAATTTAGATTGATGGAGCTAGGTTGGTCACTGTAATTACAGAAGGTGTATCATTTCCTAAGCTCTCTTTGCCTTAAGTGTATGCCATACATTTATCAGACATAATTAGCACTTTAGGTGACAATGATTTGATTTCTTTCCTTGTAATAAAAGCCTTCTGTGTTGGCATATACATTCAGAATGGGAAATTGAGCACTGTTGCTGTTTATTCCCCTGAGGCAAAATTTAGGCCAAACTGGGGAAAATAGGAAGAGGTCTTATAGAACAGCTCTTTGTGAATTTTGCAAACAGAAAAAGAAAATAGTTCAATAAAAGCTTTTAAGGATCACAGTCAAGCGTGTGCGTTTTGAAAGCAAAAGATATCTATGGAACGTTCCTCTACTTTCAAAGTCAGCATTTAACTTTCTTTTAGATGTGAACAAACCCACACTAAATTGATTCGTCCGCACAACTGCAGAACCGGACACATTTAAATTACTGTGTATGAACCAGGAACGAATTTGTTACCTTCTCTGAGGGAACAGAATAAAACTGTTTTTAAAATTCTTTCAAATAAATATTGATCCTTTCTGTTTGTTTACCATCCCAATTAAGAATCACATTAATTCATTTTTCTGGTGGATTAAGGTATTTATATAAATGTTCAGGATTTTCTTTTATAAAGGAGAAGGAGAAAGTGAAATGCAAGTTGCTGTTCTGTTGCGCAGGGCTTCTAAAGATGTTTCATCCTCCTGAAATCTACAGCATCACGAGAAAGGCTACAAAAACTTCGGCTTTTGCATATTAATCTTTTTGAAAAGCAACTGTCTTCTTTTTTCATCCAAATCATAATGTGACAAGCAGCAGAGTTGATTCTTTTGATTACATAAATTAATCAAAATTTAAGTTCCAGATAATGATTGCTAAAACAAATCTTTCTAATGTAAATCTAATGTTATTAATCAACTTAATGCAAGCCTTCTCATTTATTTTGAACTTGATGACTTTTCACTTAATCTTCAGAAATGCTGATACAAAGATAGACACTGATGGGTTAGCCTGGGACACATACATAAGATTATTTCAATCATTCTGAAATCTCACACTATCACAGAAGTAAAGCTTATATAAGAGACCTTCAAATTGCATAGAACACATTGTTTTCCAAGGATCTTCATTTTATACTTTCTTAAACATATATTTTTACTTACATAAGGGTAACTTTAAAGAAAAGATTCTGGTTTTTATGTGAGCTCCTAAAAAGTATATGTGCAATAAACCAGAAACATGCAATGACAGCCTTTGAAAAATTAGTGTGGTAAGCAGATTACAGTATAACCATATTTTGCCTATAGTATAAAAAAAAGGTAGAAAACTATGAATTAACTGCTTAGAGTTTTCCAGAGTTAACTCACTACAGTTTAGAAATCTATAAGCACAAAAGGAGTCTAGCGGTTGGAAAATCATATCATTTCCTAAGCAAAGATTTAAATAAAGATGAGTAAGATCTTAGTCGGTTTTAAAAATAATTTATCTTAAGCTAATTTTTAACTCTAACTAGTGGAGGTTAACTATGGCCATAAACAAAAACAAAATTGGTATATTCTCCCTGAGGTTTATATATTAGAACATTTTGTTTTCTCAGCATAAAAAAGAAAGAAAAAAGGTAAGATTCCACTTAGAAACTCAAATCTGATTCCCTCAGGTTCATACATGTAATCCAGGATTTTTTTTGTTTGTTTTCTTGAGATAGACACAAGAGATCTGAAATAAAGAGAAAAGAATAAATTATATTCCAGGAGGACTCTGGTTACCAGGCCAGTCTGAGCCTGGCAGAATGCTGCTGCAGGTGACATCGATGTGCAGTCCTGATTATGCATTATTAGGTGAAAAAGAGTCCTATTAAAGTCTCAATATTACAAGATGATGTGGGCACCTGTTACAGAAATAGTATTGTCAAAACCGGCCAGTTACCAAATAGGTTTACAACCAATTATTAGTACTTTAATGAACATGCAAAGCCTCCCACTGCAGTTTTTTTCTTTTTAATAGAATCTTGTATCAGTGACATGAGGTTTTTTGAACATATTACATTCAACATCTGTGACCTATGATCGTGGAGTTCTCCCTCGTATCTCTCATCGAATGGCTATCTTTTACCTTTACGAGGCATGCACATACATACATGTGTGCATGGGGTGTCAGAAAGCACTTTCGTTTTTTCTCCTACCCCCCTCTAGGATGATGATGTGGGAACTTCATGTCAAAAACCCTCACTTTAGAACAATAAATAAATAAACCAGCCACAGCCTTCCCGAGGCTGGCCAACTCTAGCATAAGTAATTCAAGAGGCTGAGAGATGCCAGATAAATTTGATTACTATAAAAGATGGGAATATGTTTCTTTCCTTTGAGAATTCACAAAAAGGGGTCAAAAACAAAGCAATACGGAAAGTGAACAATTTCATTTTGCCTGCAATTCAAGGCAAAAATTCAAAGGCAATTTTGCAGGAACATTTTATCACAATTTTATAGACCCTCATTTCCTGCACACATCACAATCTTTAATTTCTGAAAGAGGAAAGCAAGAAAAGGGGAAGTGGGTGGGGGAGAGAGGGTAAGAAGGCTGAGAGCAACCGTGAGGGCCTTTTTCTTCTTCTTCTTTAAGATATAAATGCAGATATTTATAAAGCAGTGAGAGATTTGTAAATCTTTCTTCAAAGCTGAACCTACTGCTGGGACTGTGATTTGCTAAAAGCTGCTATAGGCATACTCCAAAACCCAGCAGGGTCATCCCTCCCCTTCCAAAAAATAAAAGAGGTGGGGGTGGGGGGAGAAAGCCATCCTGATTAGTAGCATCTTGACAGACATAAGAGTTGGAGAAAACCGTTTTCGTGTATACTTTCTCCCTGAATCATAGAGGTTTTGGGGGTTTTTCTTTCTTTCCAAATACACACACACACACACACACACACACACACACACAAGGAAATTTAAAACTTGATAACTTGCCTCCCATCTTTTAGTTGAATCGACCTTCCTTGATGCTGGTTGAAAACGACTCGTCTTTTCTGGAGGATAAGATCTTAGGTGGGCCTTTGGCAAGTTATCATCCAAAGATGGATGCCACAGCCACCAATCCATAGGCACCCCGACACTCTGTCCCCAGCCCGTGATCTTGTAGCCAGCTGGGAGCTCAGAGATCTGGTTTGCAGTTCCAATCTTCACAATAACTTTGTGTGTACTCGTAGAGAAAAGCCACAAAGTCTCTCATTTCCTTGCGGGAATAGTGAATCAAAAGTGGTACTGGCTTCCCAGGGTTGTCAGGATAATGGAAAGCAACAGCAACAAGGACTTAACAGTGTTTTTGCTTACTGTGTACACTAATGTTTCCTCAAACCCTTGAAGATAGAGGAGGATAGAGGATAGAGGAGGATAGAGGAGGTGCTAAGTAAGTGTTGAAGGAATGAATGTATTTTAGAAAGTGTAAACTGCAAAAGCCAGAGAAAAACTATAACAGTAGGTACTAAGTTGAAGTTGATAGTGTACAGCACTGACATCTAATGTCTTCTGGGGGACACTGGATTGGATTCCTTTCTCACTGGGGCAATGACCTCCATTCACTGTCACCACTTCCACCCTAGCTTCATGTATGTGCACTCTTGAATGACCTACACTCAAAAAGCCAAAAGCAACCAAGAGTGATGGCAAAAGCCTGTAATCACTCCAGGAGGCTGAAGCAGGAAGATTGCAAATTCAAACCCAGCAGGAATAAGTGAGCAGCTTAGAGAGACACTGTTTTAACATGAAAAATAAAAAGGTGGGGGATATAGCTCACTGTGAAAGCCCTGGGTTCTTCCTCAGATCCTCCCACCCACCGCCTTATAACCAAGAAAAGAAAGAAAGAAAAAAAGCAAGGAAGGAAAGAGGGAAGAGAGAAAGAAGTCAAAAGGCTTCTCAGCTCAGTGGGAAAAGGTAGGCTCACCTACAGACGTGACAACATGATTTTAAATATTTCTCCACATAGATAAATTATTTTCAGAAATAGCTCGACATAAAATACTTTCACTTTAGGAAGGGAAAGTAGATTACAAAAAGTAAAAGAAAGAAACATTTGAGAAAAAGAAACCCTTTCACAAATCACTATTTTCCAAGATGAACCAGGAGACCACCAATTAGGAGAATGACCTAACTTTCCCAAGCACCACTGTGGGCCTTTCCCTCCTTCTCTGGGACCCTTGTTTTCTGGAGGGTGGGTGGAACTTTTCAGTGCCACCCTATATTCCTATGAAGAACAAAGAACAACAAGGAATGAGGGAAGTGAACTTTATAATTACATTGATATCTACAATAAAAATCTAGGATAGCTTATTTAATGTTAAAGTTAAAGACTCACTGTACCATAAAACATGTAGAGTATATTAGTTCAAGGCAAACATCACATATTTAAATCCTATCAGAAACCTACTTTGTAAGATGCCAGTCCATGATTCAGTGAACACAATTGGTTAGAAAAAAATCAGTCAAGATCCCCAAATAGCCGTTGATCTATACTAAAACTTGAAATCCCTTAGTATTTGCCATCTTGGAACTTTTTTTTAAAATTTTATTTAAAGACAAAAAACAAAACAAAACAGAATAAAGGGTAGCAACAATACAGAATTCCAAGGAAAAAAGGAAAAGAACAACAACAAAAAAACCTAAGAATTTATTACTTGACAAATTACACACTGACTTCTTGGAAATAGTTGTTCAAGTTACAAAGTTAAAACATGTAAAGTAGACATTCAAACAGTGAGTCTGTTAACAGTTCTGCTCCACGATCTGACAAAAACAACAGCAATATGGTCATCCACCTTACCCACTCAAATATGCATGTAATTATATCAAAAGGGTAAAGTTAAACACAACAAAACAGAACAAAGTGGATCACAAGAAAGCAATGTAAGAGACATAAATTTCAAAACTAGACAATCGGAGATTTTCACTCTCTATCATATTGACTCTTGTTTTCTTCGAAATAGTTGTCCATATTGTCACATACAGGGAATTCACAGGAAAAAACATAGTATAAAACTGATCTGAGCAGGATGAGGAGGGCATTTCAGGTCTTTAAGACCAGACATTAGGGAAGCCAAGAATGGCTGTCATAGTGTCCCTCATTCTCCTCAAAACAGCTGTCCATACCTTCATGTGTGTTGAACTTAAACAAGGCAAAGCAAGCTAAAATCACTTTGAACAAAAAGTGATAGTTTTGCTGGATTTCACATCATGACATTATGGAATCAGCACTGGGTACTATAGTGTCTCTTTTTCTTCAAAGTAGTTGTTCATTTCAACATGTGTTATATAGTTGGTTCTCATAAACTGTTTATAAGCTCTACACATGCATGAGTCTCTAAATGTATATCTATCCTTTCTGTATTAGAGAGAAAAACAAAACAAAGCAAGATAAAACAAAACAATTCGTAGAAAAGCATGAA
>PVJX010001867.1:80754-146417 GCA_004027295.1 Dolichotis patagonum
GTGATCTACAATGGTTACCATGATGTCTCAGCAGTATATAACAACATTAATAAAAACGAAGCATTGGAGACATTATAAGACTTCAAAAGCAAGTAATAATCAAACCAGAGTGGGTATCTTAGTGAATCTTGTCATCTTCAGTGTAGTTGCCTATACTCTTAGACTTGATGCTATCAATCATAACAGATTTAAATAAAATAAGCCAATACAAAGTAGCAATCTAACAAACCAGATTCAAATAAAATCAGTCATAATAAGACAGTATAAGTTATAAAGGGCTTCAGATTAAGTTGATAGGAAAATTAGAGATGATTACCATAATATGTCCTCTTATTTTTGGGATAGCTGACCATGTCCTCAAGTCTAGTGTAAGTAGACAAACTGGAACAGCATGTAATCCATCCAAGCAGAGTGGTGAGAATAATGTAAATTTTATATCTTGTTATCCAATTAACAATATCCTCTGCCTCCCTTTTTTAGACAATTCCTCCCCTTTCACTCCCATAGGGTGCACTGCTTGTTTTGGGTCCCACTGCCTCCCTATATAGAGCATCTCAATGGACCCTATCTCCTGATCTACTCTGCCTGTGTTTCTCTCTGTTAATATTTCAAAGCCATCTATACTAGAGATTACAGCCAATCTTCTCTGCCTTATTTCTGCTATTCTGTTTTCCTGCCATTGGTTGTCTATTTTTCTGCTCTGCTCCACTATCTGCCCTGTTCACTAAGGCCTCTCTGCCACCATTCCCGAAATGCTCATATTCTTGTTCTCTCTCTCTAAAATGTCCTTCAGGATTTTCTGTAGGGTTGGACTGGTGGTCACAAATTCTCCAAGTTCCTCTTTGTCATGGAAGCATCTTGTTTCTCCATTAATTTCTAGAAAGAGTTTTGCAGGACACATCAATCTGGGCTGGAGGTTGTTCTCATTCAGGGCTTGAATTACTTCACTCCAAGCTCTTCTTGACCTGATTGTCTGTGTCGAGAAGTCTGCTGTGATTTTGGTGGGTTTTCCTTTATAGGCGATCTGTTTCTTTTCTCTGATGGCTTTTAATATTCTGTTCTTATAATGAATTTCTGGGATCTTGATTATTATGCGTCTGGGTGTAGCTCTGTTTTGGTTGTAGGTGGCTGGAGTTCTGTATGCTTCATACATCTGCATATCATTTCTTTTTTCTGTGCTTGGGAAATTTTAATAATTTCTTTGAATAGCCTTTGTAATTCCTCTGTTTTGACTCCTGCTTCTTCATTCACATGCTTTATTCTTAAGTTATAGGTCCTCTTGTCATCTTCCAGTCTTTGTATATTTATTGCCTGCTCCCTTGTTATTTTTAAGAGATCTTCCCTTTCATGATCCCACATTGCAAGCCTATGTTCAATTTTTGATAGTCTATCTTTGGTTTCTTTCAAGCAGTTTTGCCAGCTTTCTATGGAGTCTTTAGTTTCCTGGTAATCTCTTTGAATCTGCTTCATGAATTCTAGGTTTCTTTTGTATTCTTTATTTAATTTTTCTCTCCATTTGTGTTCCTCCATTCTTCTGTCTGTGTCTTCTTGAGAGATGCCCAGCCTTTCTTTTATTAATCTACTTATCTCTTGTTTAATTTGGATTAATATTTCAGTTTTGGTCCTACTTACAAGGTCCTGAAGATATCTCTTTATGACCGCTAACACTGTGTTTGATGTTGCATTTTTGCTGCCCTCAATCTCTTTTGTATTTACCTCTCCTGGATCAATGTTCTCAGGGTTTGGGGCTGGGGGTTTTTTTCTTATTTTTCCCTTTCATCATGTTTTTGGTTCCTTCCATACAAGTGTACAGTGTAATTCCCAGCCCCTTTACTTGTTGGTTAAGGCTCCTCTAGAGTGCTCAGGCTAGGAACTTTTGCTCTCTCCAGTCAGCTATCAGAGATTAAAGTTTAAGCAAGGGCAGTGTGTGCTGGCTTCTACCCTCCAGGCCAGTCAACCTTTGCAGGCCTTCACTGCGTCAGTGTGTGCCGATCTCAGGGAATTAATTTGTAGCAACTCCACTAATCTGCTAGGCAAAGGAAGCAACCAACTGAAGCCACTTCCTTATGGAGTTAGGGCTCTCGTGCCCAAATCCAACATGTCTTCCAGTCGGTTTCCCCCTTCCCATGGGAGGGTCTTATTCCCATCACTCACCGCGTGTTGAAGCAGGTCCCCGAGAACTGCTGGGCTCCCCGACCTCCGACTTCAGCATGGCTGCAGTGCGAATTCCCGGTGCCTCTGGGTGGGTCACGTGCAGGGCCAGGTCTGGGCGAGCCGCACGCAGGGCTGTTCAGCTCCACACTCCAGCGGCTCAAGCCAGTCATTTTGGCGCGGATCGCTTTGTCAGGTCTCAGGCAGGAATTCAGGCAGCTCAAGGAGGGTGCCGTGCTCGCCGATCTTAGCTTCTCTAATGGTAGCCCCAGGACCTCATATTCAAGTGGTTTTCTGCACTTTAGTTTCTTCATGAGTTGTGAGAGTCCATCTCTCTCTGTTTGGGTCTCTCCAGGGTGTTAAATTCTGGCATTTGAGCTGTCTCTCTCAGAGAGGGTCCCTCTCCTGCTACCTACCGGTCCGCCATCTTTGGACTTCCCCCCATCTTAGAACTTCTAACCTAAGGTACAGTCACATCCATTTACCTACCAAGAGATATCCAGCAATATACAGATGAGTTACCAGCTGGATATCAATTAAAGGAAACACAGCAAAAACTGCACAGAATGCTGGTTTGACAAAGCTGCCACTTGATGACAACCAACAAAAAAATTTACAAACCAGGTACCAAAGACAAAATTTCAACAAAGCATTCAGATACACCCAAAACAAAAATAATTGTAAATGACAATAATTTTCCTCTACTAGTAATTTTTCAAGTAACTAGTAATCTATTTCAATAGGTATTTCATGTGTGTGTGTGTGTGTGTGTGTGTGTGTGTGTGTGTGTATTTAGGTAGTGCTGGGAATTGAACCCAGAGTCTCACACATTCTAGGCAAGTGGCAATACTACAGAATTACATCTCAGCCCTTAATTTAAAATACAGAATTGTGTGAACATGTAGTCAGCATCAAAATAATGTCCCATTAGTGTTGAAAAGTGCTCCGTATTCATTTATCAATTAGGATGCTGTGCCTCCTATCGCTGAAGAATTCACAGTGAATAAGAACATTATGGTTGCTGCCCACACAGAGCTAACAGTCTAATGTAGGGATGAATAAATGATGGACACAATGAAAGGTGTCATGGTGAGGTATTGGGGACCACTGAGGAAATGATCTCTTAAATCACTGTCATTGTCCTTTGGAGAAGGAAAAGTTGAAGTGCAGAAAGAGGATAGTGAGTTGACCAAGGTGACAGAGATCTTTTCTAGCAAAGTGAAGGCTATGGGAGTGAGATTGCAGCCTAGAAAAATGAATACCTTCCAGAATATCTGCTTTCCTAAGATTTTGGAAGCAGGTGAAATATTAGAAATGATCTTTAAACCACAGCCAGTGAGAGGGCTTGCCATCAGTGGTGAAGACCATCATGAAGACCACTGATCTTTTATGGTTCCACATGGCCAGTTTTCTGAATTTTGTTCAAAAACTTTGAAGCATCATAAGTGCAAGTTTGAAAACAGTGCAGTAGAGAGTTTACCCAGATCTGGAAAAAATGAATGTACATTGGCTTAAAGAATTGAAGTGTCAGGCTGGGGATTTAGCTCAGTGGCTTAAGTGCCTGCCTGGCAAGCGCGAGGTCGTGAGTTCAATCCCCGGTACCAAAAAAAAAAAAAAAAAAAAAAAAAGAATTGAAGTGTCCCTCTCCAATAAAACCATTAGCTGCAGCACTCACACAGCAGAGAAATTACCTGCGCTTCATTCAGGTCACATCTGAGTCTCAAAAGAGCCATGAGTACATATATGAAACACCCAAACTTCCTGAAGTTATACTTTTTTATTTACATAAATAATATTTGTGCTTCAAAGGGAGCTCTTACTAAACATAAGGTCATTGTACAAGTCCACAAAAATACTATGGGAGTTTTAAAGATTCCCTTGAGGGATGATGGAACATTAGGAGTAAAACCTGATAACACAAGGGAGATACTAGCACGGGAGGACTGAAGATTCTACTGCAGGAAAAAAATGTAAGGTCATCATGTTAGATCTGAAAACATCAAATGGCTGGCCGCTTCTTTTTTAAAGTCAGGCTAATTAAAGCATAATTTACGTGAAGTAAATTTTACTGTTTATTATACAGTTGTATGAGTTTTGCCAAATGCATAGTCATGTAACCACCAAGAGACAGAAAAGGTCCATTACTGCTCAAAAATCTCCTTGTGTCTTTAACTAAACTTCCTCTCTGTTCCAGCCACTGGAAGCCAGTGATCTGCTTCCTATAAATACAGTTTTGTTTTTTCATAATGTAGTATAGATGAAAGTAATGACATAGAGGTTTTTAAGGCGGCTTCTCTTGCTTAGCAGAACACATGTGAGATTTGTCCAAGTTGTTATATGTGTTAGTAGGTCATTTCTTTTTATGGCTGAGTAGTATTCTGTAATGTGGATATACCACTACCCATTCACCAATTGAATGACAGTTAGACTGTTTCCAGGTTTGGGTAGTTATGAATAAAGCCAGTATAAATGTTTCAATGAAGGTTTGATATAAATATTAGTTTCAATTTCATATGGGAAAATCCTTAGAAGTGACTTTGCGAGATTAGATGTATGTTTAGCTTTTAAACTGTTTTCCAAATGGTTGTACTTTCTTGCATCCTGTAGGCATGTTGACAGTTTTGATACTTATTTAAAAGAAAAAAAAAATTTTTTTTAAACTTCCAAGAAAGAATATGTTCAAAAAACACTTAAGAAAATACCGAAATACTCAGTTATAAGCATACAGAGGTGAATTGTATCACTGGGGGTGATAATAACCAATAGAAGAGATATTAACCCTAAATTTAGCTCTGTATGATAGGGACTGACCAAGGACATAAACTTGTTAATGATTCTTCAGGTAGAATCTATTTAGGAGTCAAAGAACCTATCACTATGACTGAATGATAACCTTGCTGTGGTTTTCTCTATCTCCTTCTCGCCTCATTCTCATCTAAATCTCAATTTTAATTAATTTAATTGTCAATAAATTCAATTTAAGCACCACCTTATCCTACAGTATTGTGGTCAGCCATAACCAATTGCTTTTCTAAATTCTTAGAGCCCTTATAATTCCAATTATTCCTAATTTAAAACTTCATTTATATGTATGCTTGCTTGTACACATACTCATTTTTACTTCTGGAGAATCATCGTAGTTCCCTGAATGGTCTGTCCAAAGAGACTGACTCACCTGTGCACCAGACTATTTTGTGGTACAAGTGTTTATCACATTCAAAGGCAAATGCACTGGCCGCTACCAATATTCAGGAACACAAAAAGAATGTGTGATTCTAAAATTAATTTACATCCAGTAGATAGTAAATGCCCATAAAGCAAGACAATGATCATTACATTTTCTCTATGGATTTGGATCAGCCAAATTCAACTGGAGAACCCTCCATTTGATTTCTAAACAGTTCTAAAGAAAAAGAGAAGATACCACTATATGTGGCTGATTGGTCGTCCCAGATAACCAGGAAACTCAAGGAAGCTCATGCATTTTGAAAATGAAAGGTGATATCTATGAAAACAAGACAACTACTTCAAAGGGGGCAGAAAAAAAACTAATAGAAATATTTCCACGGGTTAAAGATCATGCAAAAATCTTAGCACAAAGTTCTGAATGCTAACAAAGTGTAGAATACGGTTCATAGGTTTTATCTGCTTTTCCTCTGCTAGATCTGGAGAAAGACAGACATTAACCACACTCACTTCAGTTTCCACTGAGCAAGCTCCCTGATCTCAGAGGCCAGTTCAGAGCTCCTGAGAGTGTGGCCGCGTTATTAGGAAATGTCCTAGCTGAACCCAAATGGCTTCATTGGGGTATATTTTTAAACCTCAGAAAATCGCCTTTTATACCTTTATTTAAAACTGTGATCATGAGCTAAGCTGCCGTACTTGACTGTGTCCCTTTAACCTAGGAAACTTGCTGCCAAAAAATATTATTGAGGCCAACAGCTTAATAAGTTTTATAGAAGATTAAATATTTATATGAATAAAAATAGCACCTGCAGCAACACCAGGAAGGATAAAATTACAAGGGCTATAAAATCTTCATGCTTCAGGGCATAAATTGCTTACCAGCTGGCAGAGGCGATTTCCCTCATGAAACAACACTGCATTGCTGAATGTGTCTTCCCAAGCAGTGTCTTGAACCTGAGTACTTTCAGGACCCAGGCTATAGCAGAAAGACCAGGAACCTGTCAGTTTGCATCCAGCACAAGTGTGAGCAGAATTTAGGAGGTGGCTGTGATACCACACCAATCTCAAATGTGAATACAAGAATGCCAGAGGGAAAGGCCGACAATCCCACTGAACTGAATGGGAATAAAATGGAACGAAATTACAAAAAGCGTGATGGTGCAGGAATGAAAAGTGTTCCCAAATTTGATGGCCATTATGGACTCTTTGCAGTAAGAAACAAGAGGTGCTCAATCTTGCAGGCAGTGAAGGTAAATGGAAGAAAGCTAATCAATGAACTACTCAGGCAAAATCTTTTTTTTTCTTTATTATTTTCCCCAAAGTAGGAGGGAAACAAGATTATCAATAAGACCTTGTTGTTCTAACCTTGCTAAAGCGAGGATCGTCATCTGACTGGAGAGGAAAGCAACAGGGAAACATTATAAATTAGGGACCAAAGGAGAAACTTAAAAAGATATGTGCAAATTTTAGGTGTTGGATTTAACTTCTCCCAACACCAAAGTATACAGTGACATTTGAAGGTGATTCCTTTTTCCTTAAGGGTTATAGGACTCCCAGGAAGCATCACTCAATCCATTTTATAAATAAAATATTCAACAAAGTAAAAAGTAGCACCCAACCAGGCAAAGTATGCTAATAAGGTTAATAACTGTTAGTTTTTATTGAAAATTGACTTGACTTTGCAAGTTTAGATAATCCAGTGTGCACAGACATTTCAGTTACTAATATGACTTGGTGTTCAGCTGCATAATTAGTTGCTTTCTACAGAAAGATTATTTAAGAAACAGCTAAGGCTCCAGGAGGATGCTCTTGTTCGAAACGGTGTGTGGAAGCGCGTGATGGGTGGCCTTCAGAATGACTACAGGAACAAAGGACTCCTGTGGATTTTAATAACACTGACCCATTTGTGAATCATAAATCAAATGGGAGCCCTCTTGCAGTTCGAAAATTTCCAAGAATTCTGGGGCGAATGCTTCAACACAGCAGCATATTATCAGCGAGGATTAACCACATGCACTTATTTTTTTAAATAGTATTTTGTATCCTCAGATGGATGTTGGCAGGGACCAGCAAAGCACAACAACAGGAACGGCAAGGACCAAGGGAGGAAAGGCAACTTGAGGGTCGGCAATGGGGTCTTTTAGAATCTAAAGGTTTACAGGAATATCAGGAGCTGAGATGAGCAGAGAAACACAAGCTGTTAAAGATAAGCCATCGCAACCTAAGCCAGAGAGACAACTAAATGGTTGGTATCAACAGGAGCTGTTTCTTATTATGTTTTGAAAACCTTTAATTTAATGCGTATTTTCTTTGCTGAAAAGGAAATGGTGATATTAACAAATTGGTTTTATTCCTAACCTGGCAGGCTGCCCGCAGTGAAATGTAAATACATGTACATGGGAGCTGGGATTAGCATTTACTGAAGAAAAAGAGTAGTCAATATTTTAATGAGGAAGTCTAAGAAAGCAATAGCATGAAACACACTCTGATGTCACAGGGGAGCTTTTTAAGTTAAGCCAACTAGTTCCAAATTACTACTTTTCTAGGCTTTCCTTTAAGGGAAGTTTAGACTTAAGAAAAAAAATATAACTGTGGTATTTATTTTTAAATATCATAAAATAGCTGCGATATTCCTGTATAAATACATACACTAAACTATATCCATTTCTTACGTACATATAGAAAAAGAATGTCTGCCAGTCGATTCTTCAGTTAAATGGCCCATGTAATGGTGCCATCCTTTCATACTTTTCAAAGGCAAACAGAAAAAAAATTGATACTACCCCAGAATGAGGGAAGGTAGGAAATAAAACTATGTAATAGAAAACATAAGTAACAGGAACAAATAAAAACCAATGGTGGTTTAAGGACAGAGTGACACATTTAACAAGTTGGGACAGCAGGTCAAATCAATTAAAGAAATACTGTCTATCACATAATCTCTGCTCGGGCACCCTTAGGAGGCAAATTTCAATCTTGAATCTGATTTCATTAAGAGCCAGGAAAAGAAAAAGGAGTTGGCACACTCAGGGACAAAGGAAGTGTGATGCGTTTGGTCATCACTATGGTCAATACTAACATTCTATAGACATAAAAGGTTCACAAGAAAGACTATAATCATTTATATTTTATATTTTTTTGCATGGATAGTTCTATTCTTTTATGAATAGGAAGTATGTATATATTTGAAAGAAATTCTTTTTTTTATTTTAAAGAGAATAAAACAAAACAAAATCACACAGAACAAAGCAGGCCAGAATAGAACACAGGAGTCCAAAACAAGGCAACAGGAAATCAACAGTGGCTACCATAGTGTCGCTTGTTTTCTTCAAATTAAGTAATCCAAACCTTCACACACAAAAATTTGAACAAAACTAAATAATATAAAGCCAATCAAAACAAAAGAATAAAAGCATTATGGGCCTTCAAAACCAGACTATAGGAAATCAACAATGGCTACCATAATGTCTCTTGTCCTCTTCAAAATAGCTGGCCACACCCTCTTACATATTGAAATCAAATAATAGAAAACAGACTAGAGCCAATCAAAACAAAGAATAAAAGCATGGTAAGACTTCAAAACAAGCTGATAGGAAATCAGCAATGGCTACCACAATGTCTTATTTTCTTAAAAATAGCTGTTCATATCATCACACATAATAAAATCAATTTCATAAACTCTTCAGGAGAAATTCTAGGCATATATAATCCTATACATGTATATCTACCTTTTCTGTATTACAGGAGAAAACAAAAAACTAAAGAAAAACAAAAAACAAAAGAGACAACAATAACAGAAAACCCAAACAATAACAACATAGCCTTTCAAAACAAAGTGGTAGAAACATAACAAAGGTTGTCATTTTGCATAGTTATCTTCAAAAGAGTTGCTCAGATTACCAGCTATAGATACGCAAAATTGATCTAACTCTAGGAATATTAACTGTTTTGTTCCAAGAACTAATAGAGTTAGTAGTACAATCATCTTAGCTATCTTAAGTGTATATATACAAATTTATATCTTTTTTCTTTTCCCTTCCTTCTTTTCTCTTTTCTCTGAGTTATTTTTCCCCTTTGAGAAGTTTCTTACCCTTCACAATATTTATTGAAGATTTTGTATCTTATTCACTCTGAAAGAAACTTTTACATATGAAAACTGGGAGCAATCAACCAAAATATCCATAGTAACATTATTTTTATGAGATAAATATTTTCTTAATTAATAGTTACAAAACAAAATCTGTTCACATAAATGGCCTACAACATAGCAGTGAAAAAGAATAAAATACACTGAGATACAACATCATAAACAGATCCTGGAAACAATATTGAGTGAAAACTTGTCACATTTATCAGTCAATGTTCAGTATGATAAAATATTCAATTTTTAAATCTAAAAAGTACATTGTTTAAGTCAACATATACAGCAAGTAAAACTATTTTGAAAGGCAAAGGAGTACTAAGCATGATATTCAGAATGGTGGTCGTCTCTTGCAGGAGGAAGGACCTAGGGTTAGGACCCTGCATACGCCAGATGCTGTGGTGGCATTGCTGCCCCTGTTGGTAAGCTGGGTCACATGTTTAGGGGCAGTCCTTTCATTATGACGCTTTGTAGTCTGTATGTATATTTCACACCTCATTCTGTGTGCATAAAACATGCTAACAATGTGAGCGCCAAAATGTCCTGTACACAGAGAAAAACAGAAAATGACCTTGTATTTGTCCTACTGTCCAGTGACTCCTACTCCCACTCCCATTAACAAACAGCGAGAGTCTGGGTTTCACAGTCCACTGACAGAGGAGATCAGAAGACTAACAGCTGTCCCTGCTCCAGACATGAGCTGTTTCATGAGGAGCTGGAATATTTTTTTCCACAAAAGTCTCTCCACTGACCTACTTGCTATCCATTCAGAAACACCAGCTATAGAAAAGCAGGGCAGAAAGAAAGTATGACATCTTCTGAACAAAATCTATACTGTAGGGGTAGGGATGCTCCCTGAAAACCAGGAATAAACTAGGAGCTGTGCACGTCAATACACCCTCTGGTTGTAGATCCAAGAAGGGCATGTGACCATCACTCCCGAGGACAGGTGTAAGAGCGAATCCCCAAGACAGACGGCTAACACCAAACAAAGCGTCCACGATAGACGACTGTGCGAGAAGTGAACTAGTATCTCACGAAAGCACTGCTGTCGCTGAAAATGAACTCAAGGACATCCAAGGCTTCCCGAACTGGATGTCCCTTGAAGGCAGGGACCAAGTCTTGTTTACTATAGGAAAGCCCCAAATGACCATCTAATGACTATTTTTAAAATAAACAATTTAGCATCCACAGAAGAGTGCAAAACAGACCTCACTGTAAAAGCTGTAGGGTCAGTGAGATAGGGAGAGACTTGTATAAACAACAATGCATTGGCAGAATGTAAATGTATAGCACAGGCTACAAATTAACTGGAAGAGACCAAACTCACACTGTAAGGTTAAATTAAGTGTCAATTTAGCTGGCCAAGAGGACAACATAGTCAGGAATGGATATGGTTCAGCATGAATTCCCTTGATTTCCTGAGTCCTTAATGGGAGTGTACTGAATTCTGAAGATGATCTCAAATTGGCCCTCTCCCAGGATCCATGCCCTTGAAATATGACACAACAGTTTCTCTGACTAAACCTAGAATCATTTTTTACCTCTTGAATCAGGGATGGTCAAGTGACTTTCTTTGGCCAGTGGAACCTTAGTAAAGTGCTGTGATAAGGCTTAAAATGCGGTTGTGCATTGTGATTTTTCTTCTCTTGCCATGTTAGGTGTGGTTCCAACATCAGATGTGTCTGAGGCCATCCAGAAAAACCATGCCCCAGCTGACCTGGAACACTAACTGCCTCACAGAGGTGACATACATGTCACACGTAAGACTTAGAGCAGTCCACACCAAACAGTGAACACATTAAATGCACAAAAAAGTCAGGTGGGTGGTGCAGACCTGTAATCCCTGCATCCCGGGAGACTGAGGCAAAAGAATGGCAAATTTGAACCCAGTCCAGGAAACTCAGTGAATTAGCAAGCCTCTGCCTCAAAATAAAATAATAACAAAAGATGGTGGGACGTAGCTCCGTGTGAAGGCCCTAGGTTCAATCCCAGTACCATGCACACAAAAGCAGGTTTCATATTAAGGGACTACAGTTAAACACAAATATGCAATTTATTATAATTCAGTACTACAGAACTGCAAACACAGAATACAAATATCTTCATAAATAAAATTTAAAGAATAATAAGAACAAATTAAGAAAGGACTTTAACATTCCTCAAGATGAACAAAAAAAAGGCCAAAGGGTGCAAAACATGCTATAGAGGAGCTTGACAGTGTAATTAGGGTCTTCTCTACCTTAAAGAAAATAACCTTCATTTCCAGCAACAATAAAATGCTTACCGATGATCATATATACTATTCACCCCCAAAAGATCATGTCAATAAATTCAAGTAAAAGTCATTACAGATGTGTTTTAAGAAGTCAGTCAAACTAAAAATAAACTCTAATAGATTAAGTCTTAAAATTCAATATTCTAGAATTTAAAATTACTCTTACAAAATAATTGGGTATTTTCATATAAAAATCAGTTTAAGTGGTAGTGAAAACCTGTTTCCCCAGCTACAAGGGAGACTCAGGCAGAAAGATTACAGTTTCAAGGCCTGTCTGGGCAACTCAGTGAGACCATGTCTCAAAATAAAATAAAATAAATAAAATAAAATAAAATAGTCTAAGGATATAGCTCCATGATCCCTGGTTCAATCCTTAGTACCACCAAAATAAATAGATAAAAGAAGGGAGACAGGAAGGAAGGAAATAAAACATCACATTAGGCACATTAAAAAATAAATAATATGAGAATACAATATGTCATAAGTTATATGGTGTCACTAAAATAGAAATCATATGAAAATTTGTAGTTTCAAATATTCACATTAGTAAACAGCAACAAAAGTATAAATAAGGATATGACTTAAGAAGCTAGCAAGAGAATAGAAAAACTAAGTGAACAAGAAGAAAATTTTCTTCTTACATACAAGAAGAAGTATGTTTTCAAAAGTACCTGTGATGAGGCTAATCAAGAAAAAGATAACTTGTATTAAGATTGAAAACAATGATTTGGCCAAAGACTTACAGAATTATTTTTGTTAGTTATAACAATACTTTGCATGCACTTATCTTAAGAAGTTTAACTTCTCTGAATGGATATTTCAACAAGGAAATATAAATACTAAAATTGCTTCAATATGAGATAGAAACAGTATTGAACAGGTTAATGATCTTGAAAGAAAGCTAGAAGCTTCAAAGAACTTTCCCCCCACATGAGCTCAATGCAGGCACTAACTCTCACATCTAAAGAAGGATTGTTCCATGCTATTTTAACAGCTCCAGAGTCTATGGAAGGAGTCTTGTTAATTAAGATTATGAGGCTATAATTACACTTGTTCCAAAAATTAACAAAAGTGGTACAGAAACAGAACTATACAAATATAACTCTTATGTGCAGAAACCATAAATAAAGTATTCTCATGACTTAGAGGGTCATGCTAGGATGAATCCATGTTGGAAAATCTACCATAAAGTTGAAAAATACCCTATTGCCTCTTATGAAATTACTCAGTATCACAGAGATGCCAATTCTACTCCAATAATTTAAAAATATAATGCAGTCATTATCTAAATCCAATATGGAAAAATAAGTATAATAGTAAAGTTCAAAAGAGAGCAGAGAAATTTTGGGATAGCCAAATATACACCAAAACCACTAAAATCACATAAACAATACAGTATTGATATAAAAAATCACTGCCATTACCAAAACTAGAAAAAATTAAATATCCACTGTTCCATAACAGAAACAAGTACATCTTCTGTGCTGCACTTGTGCAATTGAACAATATCCAGCAATTGAAAGTTACATGTGAAAAGAAGTTCAATCCTATTGGTGATTGAGAATAAAAATTAACAAACAAGTCAATAGGATACACAGTTTAAAAGAACATTATCTAATAACGGAAAATATTTAAAGGATGGATGACACATGTTAGCAATGGATATTTCCCCATAATTAGATTGTGAATTTTGAACTATGCAGCATTTCCTAAATTTTTCAAGGCACAATGTTGACATCGTCCTCATTTAAGTATTTTTTAGAGTAAATCTTCAAGATACCAGCACTCATTAATTTAAATATGCAATACTCATAAGTATAAAACAAGACACTAAAAATCATTTAGAACATATACGAAGGAGATCTGCGGCAGCTGCCAGTGGCGAGCAGCTGGATACGACTCACCAAAAAGATTGCTACATGTCTGAAGGAAATATTAAAACGGCCCAGTACTCCAGTGACTGTGTAGAACTATATATATTCACTCTGCGCAGTGGACAGAAATTTTTCATTTCATACATCATTTACAGCTTACTGCAGTGATTTTGCAAAATCAGTCCATACCATTAGCACACAAAAAGAGAAACACCCAACATTCTCATAGTTAGGAAATTCAAATGTTTGTGGACTCTGTATGCACAAACAACGGTACTTCATCTAAGAGATATCACTCTGCCCACCAGGATGAAAATGCTAGGTGACCACAGATATGGATAAAATATCCAGGGTCAAGCACATTGACTTTAAAATCCATAGTTCAAGGATGGGTTGTACTCATAAGTGAACTCAATTTCAAAAAACTACTTGAAATAACTGAAAAAAAAATGGTCACAGGCATGAGCCCATCTCTCCAGACAGGATTATTGTTTTTAAAATGGGGATCAGCTCTGATTTCTTAAATACTTTACCAAGGCATTTAATACCAAGCATCTGGTCTACTCAACACTTTGAAATGAAAGCCTGATGCATTCATCACATACCTAAGTCCCTACTCTTTCTTAACAGTGCCACCATTTTCAAATCAGAACACAGACAAATATGTTTCTAACCACAGTACAAAATTCTGCCTTGTATACTGCAAGGCAGTGAGAAAAGTTTCTCTGGACAATGAACTGCTCGCAGGGTCAGAAGTAATTTATGAATGCCTTCTTCCTTTGCAGTAGCCAAGAAGCTCAGGAATAGGAAATGCCAACTTCATTCCCCCTCCGACACTCCAACTCTCCTTCTTTCTTACACAGAAAAACTAGACCACAAATTTTTGGTGAGCAGATTTGCCATATCCTGAAGCCTCATTGTAGCCTCTGAAATGAATTTCAACAGACAAACAACATATTAATTCACTATTCCATGCATTTCTGTGTCACTGCACTTCATTCATTTCTAGGATAACGGAGATTTAACACCACACTCAGTCGCAGCAAGTAACTGTGAGCCATGGCTAGGACCCTTACCAAAACCAGTCAAAAGGAAACATTAAAATCATTGCAACTCAAACCTCGTAAGGATAGCACTTGCCTTTAAAACTGATGCTTGAGCCTGCCTACAGACCAACAGAATCTTTAGCAACTAGATTCATTTTTCAGGGCCACACTTTAAATAATGAGTACAACATCTTATTGTGCAGAGACATCAGAGCCCAATGACCAAAGTCAAACTCATATCAGAATTTTAGAAAGATCCATAGGTATTTTGAAAGTAAAGCCATAAAGTTTAAACTGCTCATTTTTATGCCACACAACTTCTAAATCATTATGTCTAAGAAATCAGACAGGTGAGTATCTTCCATGCCGAAATCAACCTTCAGCTCAGTAGAATAAAACAAAGCCCTCTGAAGGAGATTCCCTGGATAACTTCCAAGACATCCCACCTGGGGTGTGTCTACATACCAAGGTCAGAGTTCTTCTTTGATTTATTCTTCTTTTGCTCTCAGAAGAATTCAAAAAATCCAGAAGCCTGTAAATATATGAAAATAAAGTTTGGTTTAAGGGAAAGATCTCAAAAACAGTAATCAAAAATATCATGGGAAATTGAGAGCAGTAATAGGTACTATTGGCTAAAATGAAGTATATCTGGAGTAGAAGTTGATAAATGCCTCCAAAGTCACAGAAATGATGGCTTAATGAACATTGAAACCTTCGTCACATCTCAGAATGAGAGTACTGATACCAACTGCAGAGAAAGCCTGTGGCCTCCCCTCCCAAGAAAGAGGCAGAAGATGGTAACAGAGATTCATTTCACATTAAATAATAAATTACTAATGATGGATACATTTTAATTCATCATTAAACACTATTTAGGAAAAGAGCGAAAGGAATTTGTGATGTCTCATCCGTCTCCATCTGGGAAAAATGCAAAGAAAGTGAAAGACATTTCTTCTCCAAAAATAGAAATAAGTTCTAAGTTAAGGATGAGACTCAGTGGCAGGAGTATATTGTAGAATTTATTTCATTCTAACACAAAAATTTAATAAAAATGGCAAATCTTAAACTATATTCTTCCAGTGAACGATATGGATTTAAGTGTACCACTGGATATACTTTACACTTATGCATAGTACTTGGGCCAGAATTAGTGCCTTAGATATTGTGCAGCAACCTCATCACCCATAGACTGTCACCAGCGTCCAACAAGCAGGAGAATATCGAACATGGGTAAAAGATGCTGCATGCAGAGTAAGCACCAATGAAGAAATTAAAAATCCAGAAATCTAGTGTGAACAGTACAAGCACAAGTAGATTAGAAAAACTGAATTATACTTTACAATGGAGGACTAAGGCCACCCCTCAGCAGATATATATTCTCTGGGTGGATGCAAGAATAAACTATTATTTATTTTTAAGTACAGACAGGAAGGTTGAAATGACCAAAGATGGCAAAACATGATTCTGTAAGTATCTTGCTATTATTCCTGAACTATAATAATCATGCAAATTAAGGGAGCATGAAAGAAAAAAAAATCTTAACAGAAGGCAACTGCTGTTTTAAAGGAATAATAAACAGTTCACGACCCAACTGTTATTCTACAAGCCAGGTTTAAGAGACATTGTCCAAAGTCAAGGCAGAAGTGTCTCACCAAATTAATGAAGCATGAAAACATAAGTCATACAAGTAAAATGGGACTTCAAATAATTGTTTAAGTAACATTATACTCACAGAAAACATGTGGAAATTAAGATTAGATAGGAAGTGACTGACCAAAACTAGGAAGAGAGAGAAGGAGGCAGAGAATCAAATTTTACTCAACGTCTAGAGCCCGTTTGGCTCCAGGTTAATGTTCCTAAGCCACAGCAGAGTCGAAAAGACCTCATTACTAGTTCAGCCTCATTAGTATCATTAAATGTAGGTTCCCTAAGATGGAGATTGGAGGACTTAATATCCAGTGTTACCCTCTATGTAGCAACTGTGCTCAAAGTTAGCTGGATGTGGTGGCAAAAGCTTGTAATCTCAGCACCCTGGTAGGCTGAAGACAGAGGATTACAGGTTCAAACCCAGTCTGGACAATTTGGTGACTCAGCAAGACCATGTCCAAAAAATTAGCCAAACAACAAAGTTATAAAACAAACAAACAAACAGTATTGGGGGAAAAAGAGAATTTTTATGCCTAAGACACCAAGAATCCCTGCAGAGAAATTTTGTAAAATTCAGTAACAAATTCAAATCCACTACCCTTGGAATGGTCATCATCTTTAGAATTCACAATCCATCTTTTACATACTGACTTAAAAGGACGGTAAATAATTGTATTCTTGTTAGACATAGACTGTACACCAGAGATTTCCACCACATTTACTCTCACAGGTATCTCTTGTTATATTTTTGTGCAGTAAACAAATGATGTTTTAAAAAATATCACTGATCTATTTTGAAACCATCAGTGATGGGAATTATGGATGAGTGTGTAATACCATTAGACTCATGAACGTCTGCACTCACTTCCCTCTCAGACTTTCAGAGACTGAGCAGGGGTGAGAGCAGGGGAGCAGGATGTGAAGAAAGCCAGGCTGGTAACCACTGGTAAACAAAACTGAACCACTATAAAACTATTAGTAAACACATATGTATACAATCTGTTCTGATAAAACAAACATATCATTTTATTTTCTTAAGTGACTTCTATTAGATCTATACTGTTCCAAATTTCCTCTGTAACTTTATGGTCCTTTGCTAAAACTAAACTCTAAGAGTGACAAAAGAGCTAACTATGTAACATGTCTTGAAGTTATTAACATCCACCCACTGTGGCAAAAGAGAGGGCAACACACCTCTAAGCTTCAGAGTATCTACAGAAAGTGACAATAGCAAATATATTTATTCTTTGTGAGCCATAAACTCTGTGCCACAACTGCAACTCTGCTCTCATGACCAGAAGACAGGGCCTGTGTTCCAATAAAACTTTATTTACAAAAACTAGAAAAGATCCAGATTTAGTTCTTGCGCTGTAGTTTTCTGACTCCTGTTATAGAGAATTGTTAGTAATAGTGATCATATGTATCATATTTTGGTATGGCTTGTATATACATGGATACTTGACATGATATGAATTTTTAGGAGAGATTAGGATCTAGGAACAAAAAGAAGAATGATAGTTACTAAATGGGTCTGAGCATCCTAGAAGCCAAAGCCAAGGGAGCAATATACATTCTACATTGTAATGGACAGAATAACAACTTCCCAAAGGTCACAAAAGAATATGTACATTTCCATAAATATTTGACAGCATGGCTGCTATGGCCTAAAAGTCTGTTTCTCTCTAAAGTTCATCTCTTGAAACTTATCGACCAATGTGATCATTTTAAAAGGTGGTAACTTGCAAGTGCTTAGATCACAAGAGCAGAGTCTCATAAATGGGATTAATACCCTAGAAGAGGCCCCAGAGAGCTACAAGGCCCCTTAAACTCAATGAGGACACAGAAGGTACCATCTGTGGACAGATCGGGCCCCCACCACACGTTAAGTCTTCAGGTGCTGGCACCTGGGCCTTCATAGCATCTAGAGCTGGAATAAATACATTTCTGTCATTTATAAGTTATTAAGTCTAAGATAATTTTGTTTTAGAAGCCTGAATGGACAAAGAAAATGAGCAAAGGTTACTGAGTTTAGTATAAACCAGTTCATTTAAAACGATCCAAGAAATACTTGTTACATGATTGGTACCGATTGTTCTAAGACTCAGTAACCTAAAGTTAGAGGTGTAAATTTAAGAGATGTCTTGATAACGACATTTCGTCTCATTTGAAATATAGAAATAAGATCTGTTAATAGGAAACCCCTATGGCTGTCTGTCATTACCCCTAGAATTGCTATGGTTTCACATGATGCTGTGGAAACAGGATTTTAGAAAGTCACAAAATTTCTAAATCGATTCAAGACCTTGCAGAGAGGTAGCCATAAGCCCACAGGGTGACTTTCCAGGGTCACTGATTTTGCAACCTGTCAGAGCTATATCTGGAGTTGGGAGGGGCTGTGCAACAGGCCTGTTTTCTAATCCAACAAGTGGATGACCAGGGCAGGCTCCTGGCTTCCTTGGCTCTGCTGGGAATGAAACCCCTCCCCTACCTGCTCAGTGGCTAAACAGCAAACAGTTAAGGGGGGAGGACACAGAAGGCCCAGCACACAGCTCCCTGAGAAGGCCAAATAAGGAGTTCTGTGTTATAAGTCAGATGGAATAAATAAAAATTTCTGAAGAGTTTCCTGGGGTTTTTAATTTTCATAAGAAACCATGGAAAAACGTGACTATCAGGTTTCATTAGCAAAGCATACCCAGCTCTGGAGACACAGTATTTAAGAAGCATAAACAAGGTTTTGTATCCACCCCAATAGGCCAACTTTGGTTTGTAGACTTTGAAATCTGGTCATGTCTTAGCATCTGTGTGCAGGGAATATGCAGGGATTTTGTGATCCCCAACTAAAACGGTATGATTCCTTAGTAACCTGCTTGAAGCATAAAAAGCACATTTCGAATTAATTTAGGGACAATGTCACTCTAAGCTGCGGACCCTCTCAAAAGCTGTTTAAGACCTTGATTCACGCAGATCACAGAGATCAGTGTAAAACTTGGCAATTGTGTACAAACATGGCCATAATTTCTCATACGCCTTCACCCATACCCTTTGCAATGTGACCCTGTAGGGTCTCCAATCAGGAAGCAGTGTTTATTTCTCTGCCCCTTACATCTGGCCATAACCTTGTGACTTTTTTTGACCAATAAGAATTTGCTAACATAATGTAAGCTGAGGCTTAAAAAGCTCTGGGACCCTGGAGCTTTTCCTTGGTAGGCAGGCTGCTCTCTCTTGCTCGGCAGCATAGGATGCACAGGCTCTTTCCATTATCAAAACCTACTTGCAGTGAGTTCTTGCTACTGTTCCTGCTAGGAAAGTCAGTCGAAACGAGTGTGTCCTAAAAAGCAGTCCCAGTGGCACGATGACCTGCTATTATCTAGGCATGAGCTTTAGAAAGTCTGCTAAACTTCAAGAAGCTCTGTGGCCTTCCTCCACGACTGAATAAAAAAGCTCAAGACTTGATAAAAACCAAGTATCACAGTACCTATATCAAAATATTAAGTGAAAGAACTCAAAGAGCTTAACTGCTACTCTCCATGGAAGTGTACTATCACCTTAGATCTTGAAGGTTCAGTATTAGGGTCATGGGGTTTAGAATAAGACAAGTATGAATTCAGATCGAGCTTTAACACTGAATTGTTGAAGAACTAGAGTACTGAAAATGGAGATAATAATGGCTAATATTTATGATGTATTTATTTTGCATTAAACATTATCATGGAATTCTTACTATAACTATGGGGTGGGATCTATTAATATTCACATTTACATAAGGCTTAGGGAAACAAAGTAACTTCTCAAGAAAATTTACCCGGTAGATGGTGGAGTCCTGGCAGCATGATTCCAGAAATCATGTTCTTCACAATTTTATAACATAGTCACTTCTTCTTCATTAACTTTTCATTTATTGAACTAATGAATCATTGACTAAGTCACTCCCAGAATATTTTAGAAGCACATATTATACACAAAATATTTGAAAAGCTGGGGAAAATGGTGATGTGGCCCCTGCTTTAAAAATCTTTTAGTTGTAGAGGGTAAAAGAGATTATAATCAAAGAGCTCTGCTCCTCCCTGTGTCTGCATGCTCTGTGCTCTGTGCTCAGATCAGTGTTTCCCTGCTGAAGAACTGAGTCACCCCTTTGCCTGAAAACCTTCTGCAGATTTCTGGTAGCTTTAAAATGAGCCCTCAGATTATTCAATGCTGCGCCTCTGAGAAATGAACTTAATTCCCTCTGCCTTCTTGTGGCCTGGATTCAAGGACTCACTTTTAATGAACAAACAGATAGAAGAAACAGTGTGCAGGGAAGGAAAAGATGGGGGTGGGAGATAAGATTATTTCTTGAAACTTAAAAAGTTTCCTATTTTTTTTTAATTAGAGATCAGTCCAATCTTCAAATGGGAAGCTACAGAGGGAACCCCATAGATCAGACTGGGAATTGTCTTATATCCTTTTTATATGAATGAATCTAGGAAGACATATAGTCTGGTCCCAACTACACTGAACTTCTATTTCATGTCTTAATTTTAGCTTTTCTAGAGAAGCGGGGGAGAGAACGGAGGGGATTCAGTCAAGAGTTAAAGTGAAAGGTTTTTGCCCTAGTATAAATTACTGTTCAATTACAGCAGTGGTCTAAAGGGTGGAAGGCCAAAGCGGGAACACTTACCACTTTTTGTTTCTTCTTTAGCCCTAATTGCAATTCCCTTTCCTATGTGCTGGGGAAGAAAATTCCAATCAATTCCCCATACGTCATCAATGTCCGCCCCATGCCCCACTTCCATCAGAGGTCCCATAACCCTCTGTCTCCCTGTATCTGGTGGAAGGAGACAGCCCAGCCGCCATGGGTTATGTGCTCCTTTCCATGTCCTCAATAAACCTGTTCTTTCCTTTTTTTACTTTTCCCTTCTCTACTGTGCCAGAAAACTCTAACAAAAGGAAGTAACTCGTTTTGAAGGTTCAGGAGATTTCAACACAGTAATGAAGGTCGCATCTATGTATTTTTAATTATAAGTAATTACTAGGAAAAAGTAATCACTGCCATTTCTCGGTGGAATTTGAGTTCGTATCTTTGTTCAAGTATGTATATTCTGCAATCTATACATTCGTGTTCACAGTGGAACACTTTATCCATCTGATTTTGAAGGAGATTTGTGAATTCAAGTAGGTTTTCTTATAGCAAGAATTTTGGGGAAAATATGCCATTTTATTTCTAAAGTATTGGCACTTAATTGTCTAATTATTCCTGACATGAAAGAAATAAAGCTAACATGCGATGGAAGCAGAAAGGCAAGCTGACTAAGCGCCAAATGGAGAAAAAAATGTTTTGAATTGTATAAATAGTTTTGAACTACACCGCTTTATTTTGGCTGACAAACAATAAGATTCTTAACGTGTGAAATTAGACCCATTGAAGAAACTAAAGAGGATTGCGGATGAGCGCCAAGTTGTTCAGCAAGAAATCACAAAAATTTGGCAGCAGTTACAACCCTCTTGAGGACGCCACAGGTTTCAGAAAGTAAAGTTAGCAGGAACTATTCAGCAATCAGGAAAAAATAAGAAGGGCTTCCAGAAGGACAGAGAACCCTTGAGCTCTATCAGCTTATAATAAATAGCATTTTAAAAGTAGCACTTTTCAGAGATAATATATAAATATTTTAAGTAGCAAAGTATAGGTGTAGGCTATTTTTTCCTGTACCATGTCCAGAAAATCTGCACATACACATCAAAGTCTGCATCTAGGGAATCTGTTTTATTGTGATGTTTGCATTTTTAAACAATGCGCATGACCTATTTGGGGGTTAATATAACTAAGTGGAGCCTATTTGCTGTTTATTATTTATAGAAGATTCACTTTGGATGAGGATGTCTCAAGACATTTGTGTCTGAGTTGCATGCAGAAATGTTGTAAGATAGCTCCAAGAACCGTAATAGCCACAAAAATGACAAGTGAAGACACAGAACAACTCATATCTTGCACTATAGAAGGTAAGATGAAAGTTAAGTTCTTTCTTTCACATAAAGGCAACAGGAAAGGGAGAGAAGAAAGGCTTCTCACTGTCCTCTGTCTAGTAAGAACCGACTTGGGTTCTTAAGGTCCCATAAAGAAAATCTTTGCAAGTCAGTGTAAAGGTCCTTCCCTTCAGTTAGGTTCCAAATTACAATACACAAAATAAAACATTCATCTTCCATTTAAAAGATAATTTCTTAGAAATCGTTTGTCTTGCACCTACTACGGAAAGCAAGCAACCTATGAGTTTGCGTGTGTCCTGATGGATTTTAGAACACGCACCATTCTAAAATCCATTCATTGACCAATGGCTCCTGAGACAATAAAAAACAAAACAATATTATAAATTACTGGCAAAATAAGATTTATAATTAAGACTATCAATTTTACAGTCCATTTCTGGACAAGACTGACTTCAATTCCTTAGTGTGCTCTTTAAAAAGCAGAGAACAAGGATGGCTTTCCAAATCTTTGCACTGAGAACATGAACTTCAGTCAATGGAAACTGACCCACTCCCCATGACATCATTCTTCATTATGTTAATGAGCACTGGAAGCTTTCCAAAATACAAAGCCAACATGACAATGACAAATATGAAGCAAAAGGCCACAGGATGATTAAGCCATTCATTGACCAATGGAAATAGTAACCATGATTGACCCAAGAACTCACAAAGCCAAGTACTGTTTCAGCTGAGACAGTTCAGAGCCAATACATAGCTACTAGGATGGGTAAGGGCAACAGATTCAGATTCACAGCTTTGCCTGGCTACTGTAGAGCCTGCTTCTCCATGCATGCACAGTAAGGGGAAAATGCTCCCCCATCCTGGTGGGCTGGATCATCGCTAAATGACTTTCAGAAACACTTTTTAGGCAAGTATATTTATACTACATTTTTCTTAGCTTACAAGTGATGCTATCACACAGCCAACTGGCTGAGATTAAATAATAATAATTGCCTTTTACTTGTTATTTCCCATTTCAGCGACAAGAAAACAAGCTCAAAAAAAAAAAAAAAAAAATCAAATTGCTTGCCCAAAACCGCAGAATCAGTAAATAGAAAAACTAGGTTTGTGGATTTTGGTCCAGGATTTTTTTTTTTTTTGAAGGACAACTGAACAGAGAATAAAGGGCATTCACCTAGGCAAACATAGTTTCATTTATTTGCAATTTTACAACTTTATGCATATGTCTTAAGCCCTTTGCATATCAGCTTCTCTCATGCTCAAAATGGAGATAATACCAGCAACACCCTCTAGTCTCCTGGCTGTCAAGAAAGTGAGATAAGATAACCCTTGTAAAGCACATAATGCAATCCAGTTCCTGGTTCACAGCAGGTACCCCGTCAATGCATGATTCTTTCTCTCTGCCCTAATGCTACAATACCTGTTTAGGTATAGCCCACACCTATACTACAATACCTGTTTGTCTGCTTAACTTTTCACTGCTCACCTGTTCATACTGAAGCTGTCCAGAAAGGAATCAGCTGGGTAAAATGCCAGAAGAGCAAACTAGACAAATACGTAGGAGTCGCAAAGGAAAGGAGGTAAGGGTTTGGGAGACTATCTGAAACCAAGAGTCAGCTTAATCCTGGCCTGGCTGTGGTTAGAGTTCCACCGAAAGCACAGCTTAGGACAAAGATTAGAATATAGGTGGTTTATTTAAGAGTTGATCCTGGGGACCAAACAAGAGGCTGTTAGGGATCAGGCACAGAAAGGAAAGAGACCAATCAACAAGTAAGTAGCTGGAACCTACTGGGGCCTTTAGGACACGATGTATTATTACAGACCTAATTGTCACTCTAGCTGAGGGGAAAAGCAGGGTATATCCACTAACTCTCACTTGTCACTGGCTGAGAGCTGCTTATGGTAGCATCAACCCTTTGGCAATTTTGGCTTGCCTCACATGCTGGCCAAACTGATCACGCCACCAGAAAAGGAGTACCCGAGAGTCGCAGTTGTTTGTAATAATCAGTCTTTGGTGTGGAGAAGGGAGTCTCTATAGCACATGGGTTGGACATCATAGGCCAGTGATGGCAAACCCTTTAGAGCTTTCAAGGATACAACCAGCTGGCTGCGGTACATGTGCCATAAGTTGGCCACCACTTCCGTGGGGTCTGCCACCGTGGCAAACAGGGCTTATCACTTACAAAGAGGTCGCCATAAGGAGCAGCACCTTGAAATTCTCCCTGAAGTTCTCACCCTGCAACACTTGCATTGTCATGAAGATGGCTGGGATCATCTTCAGCCAAAGAAACAGTCTGTTGGGTCAAGAAATCTGAGCCAGAGGGCCACCAGTATGGGATGTGAAAGCCTCTTGGAACTCCCCTCATCCAAGCAGCCTGGAATGCTCCTCCCACAGTTTGGTAAGACAGACCCTGAAAGTGGCACATTGCTCAGCTCTGGATTCATTGCCTTCCTCTGTGTGGGCTGTATTTGATGTCAACTCAGAATCATGAGATTTGTGAGCATCCTAAGCTGTACTCTGATTTTTTCTCTAGTCACTTTCCTTTTCCCTCTGTGAGCCTACACAGAAGGCTTTCCTCAGTATCCATTTATTCATTTCACTGAGATTTTCATATCTTCAGGCTCTTAGAGACTTCTGGAAAGTGAGGAAACTAGTCAAACATAGGCTTCAAGATAGGAAAAAATCATTGGTACACTGAAGCTTAAATCACACAATGATCAGTAGTGACTATTATATCTAGCATGTAGCAGTTAATTCTAATTGCATCCATTTGCTTACAGATCATCAAAAAGAGACACAAGACTTAATGTACAGGAAAAAAAAAAGAATCTAAGTTCATCTAGAAGGAAGAAAGAAAGATAACAAAGAAGAGAGGCAAAGGAAGAAGAAAGGTGGTTTAATTATTTAATTTTTTTTAGTTTGGGAAGTGATACTGGGAAAAAAAAAACACTAAGCCAATTTTGGAGGAGAAAGGACTTACAATTACTTAATGTGTTAAAAATCAAGGAAACAAAATTACCATGAGGTCGCCATTGTAAGAACCATTATAAGATCTACTGACAGGTGCTGAAACTGATGGACAGAAAACTGAGGAGAAATAGGAGGTTTGCATAAACTCAAGGACACTCCCTCAGCATATTTGTCTCAAATATCACCAAAGGAAACACAGTGACTATTCAGGGAAGAAATCTTGCAGTCACCAGCTTTGCCAATTGACCAAAGTTAATATCACCAGTAATAAGACATACTATGGATTTCCCATGCCCTATGATCTGACAGAGTCCATTCTTGCCAAAATCAAAATTGTATGGCCTCAATCTGCTCATGAAAAAAATCAGGAAAAAAAAATCAAGGGACATTCTATAAAATAACTGACCTATTTTCATCAAAACTGTCAAGGTCATATAAACCAAAGAGAAGAATTCTCACTGGGGGAAACCAAGACACATGACAACTAACTGCAATGTGGGATGCAAGAGAGATCTTAGAATAGAAAAGGGATGTTAATGGGAAAAAAACAATAAAATTTACTTAATTGTATCACATCTATATTGGTTTCTAAGTTTTGGAGTCTGTGACATAGATTATGCAAGATGGTAACAGCAGGGGCACCTGGGAAGGAATATATGGGAAATTTCTCTGCTATGCTGCAATTTCTAAGTCTAAAATTATTTTTTAAAGAAAACTAAAATGATGATAATTGAATATAAAATGGTAGATTAACATGTTTCACGTGCATGAAAGGGTCGAGTTTTATGGCTTGCCTTCTTTATTGGTCATGTCCCCTAGTGGTTTTTGTGTCTTTACTGGTTTCATTTTCAAAAATCTTTTCTTCTACGCAAAGTTGAGATTGCCAAGTATTTTAAGAAAGGCCTCCATAAAAAATTTCTGTCATCTGTCCAGTAAAGACAGTCAAGTGCCATAAATACAAGTAAACCATCATAGGACCAGCATTTATTCAGTACCCAACAGTATATGAAACGTGGCTGTAAGTACCTTACATGTGTTCACTTGCTACAAGTGCTCAACAGTGCTGGGAGGCAGATACTGCTATTATTCCAATTTTCACATCTGAGAAAGAGTTAAACCACTTGCCAAGGTCATGCTGCTAGCTAATGCTTTTAGCCATCATTGACCTGGCCTCAGAATACAGTCAGGGCCACCACGACAGAGCCATCCTGCCTCAAGTTTGAAAGACAGAGAGAACAGAGGGTAAGAGACATTGGGTTAATACTGAAATGCTATTCAGAGCGTTGTTAAATAGCAGGTATTAAACATTAAAGAGCGCTCTTGTCTTCTGAAAAGTGGATGTCACTGAGAGCGCTCTTCTCCCCTAAAGTTTTATCCTGAAGCTTACAAGATATGTTCTAAGAAGGAAAAAAGATAAAACTTTCTGGTGATCAGAGATTATATGCCTTAATAGACCCTTACAAGACATGATGTTTTATATGACCATTTATTTAGATAATTTCTCATATATGTGTTACTTAATAAATAGCGCCAATTTCTACTATTAAGAAAATAGCTTTTTAAAAAAGGACAATATGTTGTTCTCTTAGGGTACCTAAGTCTATTATGTAACTACACAATGCATTTTTTTAAAATACCCATTATTTACCCCACAGATGACAGTGTTTCATAAAGAAGTTATTACAGACTATTGGATAAACAGATATTTACACCATTTTCAATCAATTATTTAAAACACATGCCATTAAAAGTTTATTAGCTTGATTATTTTTAAAGAACCATCATCAAGATCATTAAAGTAATCAAGGTTTTAGGGACTCAATTAAAACATAACAATAAATGAACAATTCGAATTACAATAAACACAAGAATCACGTCGCAAGTGCCAGAGTACTCTTATTCTTTTAATACCTCAATTGTTTAATCTTGGTGCTCAAAACAAAACTGAATTGGCATTATCATGAAACAATCTTTGGTCAAAATTAGTCTTATAAAATTGCTGATTTCATACTGAAAGCTTGTGAAAAGTTGTGTTTTTTTAAAGTAAAAGACTTAATGCTTTTACTTTTAATTTTACCCTGAATTATTGATTTTGTGAGAGATGAGCAGCTCATATCCTGAAGTCGCCTTTCTACTTTGTGTATTCGGATATCCATGATTGGTATTTACATAAATCAGACCCTATATTTAACCCAGGGAAATACACAAATTTAGATAGAAAGGAAAATAAATACTACAGGGCCACCTTCGTGGACATAAGTCTCAAAAAAGAATGCCTATTATTTTGAAATAAATTAGTCATTGATCTTATCATTGTGACTGTGACCGGGTGGCATTTCTTCAATTTGAGTAGCTTTTAAGCAAATTGGCACATGTTCCAAATGTATTTATGAACATTAAAAACATAAACCAAAGATTGAAGTTATATTCTTAAAGTCCTCAAGAATGTTTTTGATATCAAACTCAAAATTCCTGTGCTATTTCTTATCCTCAAAAGAAAATTATAGTTAAATTAGGAACCCCTGAAACACAGGCCCGATAATGGAAATGCCCGCAGAAGGCAGGCTGCAATTGTGCTGCCACAGTAATACAATCTATTTCAGAATAATTTTTCTTTTTATTATTTCATTAAGTTGTATCTCACTAAAGTTCCTCTTAGGATCTCTCGGCAGAACCAAATTTTTCATTGAGAAAACGATAAATCACTGGCCTAAATTACAATTTAATTATAAACGCCTTTGCCTTCTAATGCTGCTTGGGACCTTTTACCCTGCTACATAATTCTAAAAAATGACCCCTGTCATAATTTCCTTCACTAGAATAATACGGAGAGATCTAATCCTGAATCCTGCTGTCTTATAATTTAATATAAGAGGTAATTATTATTCAAAAGATAATGTTGCAGATATTGAAAATATTCTGAAGTTTGAGTCTGAAAAAAAAGAAGAAAAAGAAGAAATCTTAGGTATGTGGGAGCTTTCTATCACTACACCTATCAAGAGAAGCAAGGCAGAGAAGCAAAAGGGTTTTTAATGAAAAAATATTAGAATCTATTTACGGAGAGCTGGTGTTTTGTATTGTGTGAAATGCATTTATATAATCTCCAAACCATGGTTAGAAATGAAATGCTTCATTTCCAAAATCAAGGAAGCGGAGAGAACAGTACTGCCATAAGCAGTGATTTCTTTAAGTCCTGAGTCTGCTGGAGCACTGGAGTAATAAAAACTGCACCCCTGTTCATGTGGGTAAAGGGAGGATTTGAGTGGCAAAAGGCTGCAAAAAGCAAAGGAGAAAGAACTAAAGTAAACGAGCTGAACTGTAAGAACATAGCAGAAACAAAGGGTTTCCTGGCTTGTGAGGACATTGTACGGGCAGCACTGATATAACCTGGATGGGGTGTGGACCAAAAACATTCTTGGTTTCCCAGCAAGCTGTCAAAACTGGGGTGAATGGTGGGATTTGCTCTTTCTTTCCAGGATTTATAAACATACCCGCAGACAGCAAAGAACAAGGGAACTATAGGTCTGTGGAAAATTCCTCAGAACAAACCTGCTCCTTAAGTCCAGTGAGCAGGCATATAAATCATATGAGGGCGCTGACTCTGGATGGCACTTGTCACACTGGTGTAGGTACTGGTCCCTTACAATGAGCTGAGATGACACAGGTGAAAATTTAGTTGCCTCTGTGGAAGATTCTTTGTTATTACTTAGACTGGAAAGAGGGGGTAGGCTGGATTTCAGAGACCGGGTCTTGGAGATGAAGTGAAGTAGTGCTTCTTTGGAAACTACCTTATCACAAAAGGAAGGAAGGACAGAATTTCTTTGAAATTGCAAATGTTATTTAGATCATATATCTGAAAGCTAATTCTGCTGTACAAAATTGTATGAAATAGAGTCTTCTTTCACTTTGTTTCTACCCTAAAATTTAAGTTACAGTGAAACAAACCATCATAACTAATGGCATAGGTATAATTATGTGAAATAACATTCAGATTGCCCTGCAGAGGTGGGCATGGATGTTGGTGCAGGTAGAAAAGAAAAAAGAGCTAAAGATAAGGAAAATACAAAAGAAGGATTCAAAGGGAAATTATAACTCCTGCCTCCCAATCTTAGACTAGTCAGCAAACCCTCATACAGCTCAATAAACATCAAACTCAATGGTACGCAGACACTGCGCTATAGCCTCTTTTGTTTGGGTTTGTTTTTGCTTTGGGAGCAGTTCATTTAAGATGTAATAAATTGGAAGGGTACTTCCCCCTCCTGGCCCCCTGTCCCTCCATAAATCTCAGGACAGTGCAAATGAAGTATGTCTCATTATGGACAGAAAGACAGGACCTCCCTAGGCAGGGACATCCCAGACTACCATTAAAGTAATCATTAAAAATAACAATCCACCTGAGGGAAAAAAAAAGAGTCATTCTTTTCAAAGATATATATTAATTAGCCAATAGTATTAAAAGTAGGTTTTCTCATTTCAAATTGGAACCGAAATCCAGAATGCAAGAGAAAGCAGAAAAATTGATGTGGGGAAAGAAAGGGGCAGGTTTATAGGAAGAAGGTCTATAATTTCCTGTAGCACTAGCAGAGAGAGCCATGAAATGGTATCCATAACGAACTAGTAATAAAGAAGTATGCCGAGATTGCTAGAGTGTGCCTACCTGAATCATTTCATGAGTAAGAAAGATTTAAGAGTCTCAGGAGGTTCAGGGCAGACACTGTGCTGGCCTTTCCAATAACTAAAAAACAAGTAAGTAAGGGAGACACACAGGTAGATAGAAAGCACAGATAGGCAATCTGCAGGTTTAAGATACACTAAAAATGTTCTGCATTACTGTGGTGTGTTTTCAAAGGATCCCAGTTGTAGCAAGGCAGGTAAGAGTAAAGGATAGGAAAAAAAAAAAAAAGCCAGGTGGAAGAGAACTTTAGGTGGCCGTATCAACCAAGCCAGTTCTTTGTACATGGCTAACTGTTATTACATCCACCTAAAAACAAAATTGCTCCATGGAATTAAGGTCATACTATGCACTGGAAACTATCTGCAAAAGTGGACGGAGTACAGATTTGTCTCTTACCATAGAAACAGTCACAAAGTAATCAAATTATACAGTTTCAGATTATACAGCTTCAGACTGAAAACATAAGTGTCTTTGGTCACTTCTACTACATGAATCTCAATATTGTCAAAGTAAAATAATAAATTAATAGCAGCTATTAAGTGACTGTCTCCCTCTTGCAGTAAATGTTGGGGGAATCCGAACTCTGTTGCTGAGGCCCAAAGCATCTTTTGCTAACCACACTGGTGTTCTTCAAGGAATAAACCAAAAATTGCATTCCTAGAGTCTTCAACATAGAAGAGAGAAAATATAAGATTAAAAAGTAACAGGAAGCTGGAGGCTCATTGTTTCAGCATTTTCACATCTATATTACGTGGGAGGGGAAGTACCTGCAGGCTCATCCCAGCATGTCATCTATGTAACCTGTCAAGATCCCAGTCATATATGTCTGCAGTCCTTGTCTTGTCATTTACCCTCACCAGACAGGAATCATTCTTGTTATGTGTCTTAGCTTTTTGTTGTCCTGGAAGCAGATCTGGTAACAAGAATTTAATTATAGTAATTTACTTTAGAATAAGCAAAGAACTACTGATAAGAGAGTAGGAGAGTAAGACCAAGAGGGGAGAGAGTGGTGATCATTGAAATCTACCCTTTCCCATCCTTGGAGAACTCTGGAAGTCACAGTAGAATTGGACCTCAGAGCTGCCGTACCTGAGAAAGTGGAGGTGCTCCAATCTTCGTTCACCAGTTCAGGACTGTGTTTGTGCATCCTTACCAATGTTCTCTAGTATAAGGGAGGGAGTGAGGTTGAGGGAATCTTACTTGGAGCATTTGCCAACATCTGTGGTGTAAATACTCCATCAAGCTAACCAGAATAGCATCATGGGATGTGGAGTCCAAAAGACAAGCCATGATTTAACGGTATAGCCAAATTAGAGATAAAAACATGTGACCCCAAGACAAGAGCATGGAGGATAGTAAGATGTAGTAAAACAGAAAACGGTGGTCAATTACCTTTGCTTTTAATACCATTTATTTAATTACAAGTGTAATTGATTTTTAATAATGACTGTGTTTAACAACCGACACAACAAAAGTCCCACAACTTTAACAATCAGTTCTTGCAAAGCAGCAAGTCTGTCGCTGTAGGAGTTTCCCTCAGTCACCGGTGGAAGGGTGGTTCCAAGGGGGAGTTAATGGGCTACTTCTGGTCTGAAGTACAGGCAGCAAAGTGATCCTCAGAGGCTAGTTGAAGCATACCAGCAGCTGGACACTGAGAAAGTGTGGACAGGATAGCTAGCGAAGCTATAGTGAGGAGGGGGTTGGGCAGGCTCTGGCAGAATCTGCTAGTCGGACCACAGACTGACCGTATTCCTGCAAGGCCTTGAAATATTTCTTTCTGGTTGTCTGTGGTGTTGCTTCTTGTTACCTGGAACACCTGAATTCTTTGCTAGCTATTCTTTTCTTCCACATTTTCTAAGTTCTAAGCCCATAGTCAATGTGTTGTCTTGTGCTTTAAAACACAGCATGTCCCAAACCATTCTATCCCTGCCCACTCTGTGATAAATCGTTATTTTTCCCTTCTTCACATTTATGTTGAAGACACTCCGCTCCCAAGCCTGCCTCAGAGTCCCTGACTTGCAAGTCTCCTGAATATGCTTACAATCAGCATTCCTACACAGTCAGCCCCCCAGAAGTTCCTCTTGACAGCTTGCCATTGTTTCTTTGACAAGAGAATGCCACAGAGTCTTGTGTGTCGCAGAGATTCTTCCAAATGCTTCCTAAGTAGCTTCCCAACTTTTACTCTCTTCCACTTCTAAGCTACCCAGGAATCACT
Organism: Dolichotis patagonum; assembly: GCA_004027295.1. NCBI lineage: Eukaryota > Metazoa > Chordata > Mammalia > Rodentia > Caviidae > Dolichotis > Dolichotis patagonum. Next base: position 112,903 of record PVJX010001867.1, read on the forward strand.
TCCAGAGCTGTCTTCCACCCAAGTCCTGCCTGAACCATCAAAGTGAGATGTTGACCGTATATTCCAGGCCTCCTGTGTATCAGCCCAACCTCCCAGTACAACCCTACACACCCAGTTCCCTTCGTGCCCTGGAAAAGGTGACAAACTACATGACTGCCCCATAACGTCCAGTTTTTATGCCTCTGTGCTTCTGCCTAAACTGTCCCAGACAAAGTTCCCCATCCCTCCCCAGCTAGCTTGTGCTTGTCCCCACCCCCATTCAGAATCCCTCCCTTTTGTCACACTGGTTCATGGTACCCACACTGACATGTTTTCACGACTTCTCTCCTGCTTTTCTTACTTTGTTCATTCCTTTCTCCCCTGGTATTCCTAGCCGTATACTGCACATAGTAGAAGTTTGATATTTACTGACCCGATGTTTTGTCCATTTCAATTCAAATAAACAAGGTAAGACTGCAGCAGGACTCAAAGACCCAATTAAGCAGCCAGTATGTTTTATTAGATGGCACACTGTATAATGAGTTAATCAAAGATGGAAATTTTAATTCAAGTTATTCGAAGTGATCAGTTATTGAAATCCCTTTCTGCCCGGCTTCTTTAGTATTTGATTTTCCCTGGGAGTTGAAGGTAAAAATCACTGCCCCCAGAGTAACCCCAGTGGTTAGAGTGAGTTAAAAAACACTTTCCCACACTCTGCAGAGAATGAGAGTGAATTTACTGAGAAGACAGGCCTTTGCAATACTCCAGAGTTGTTAAAGTCCTAAATATATCCATGTGGAGATATTTTTTAAAATGTAATGAAGGAGAAAAAAAGCAAATTGCAGATGGATGCATATATTATGGTAACATCTACATAAAGTTTAAAAACAGACAAAACAAAAGTAACACGTATGTGGCAGAAAATAAGAAAAACGTGCAAAGAATGATAAAAGTCAAATTCAGGAGACTGATTTATTCTTGGGGGACAGAGAAAGAAATGAGGGGGGAAGAAAGAAATGAAGAATAGAAGAGGCATATGTAGAAGGTTCCAAATGGATTTGAAACTTTCATACTTTAGAAAAATGATTCTGAAACAAACATGACAAAATGTTCAGATTGAACCAGGTGCAGTGCCACATGCCCGTGATCCCAGGCTTGGGAAGCTGAGGAAAAAGGACGTCTGGGAACTTGAGGTCAGCCTGGGCTACATAGTGAGTTAAAGTCTGATCTAAACTACGTGGAGAGACCCTGTCTCAAAAAATAAATGAATATATAAAATGAAAAATAAAAATAAAAAAGTTCAGATTTAGTAAAACTAAGTGATTGCAATAAATATTATTCCCTATACTTATTTTGTATACTAGAAATATTTCCTAATTTGAAAAATAAGTTTATATACTAATGCTGGAAGAATTCCCAAATGGCTGTCATTTAACCAAGACCACTTGAGTGGCATGAAATGAGATGTGAAGAAATAGAGTTACCATAGGAGTAAATGAAATCTGTTTATCAATACTGTTTGATCTTTTAATTTAGCTAAATTGATTATAATCATCTGTTTTTTGTTGATTACTCAATATTCACTGTAACTAAATCACTCAACTCTCAATTAAGAATATGCAGCTGGTTTAAAACAAAAGCCTGATAAATTGGAAGGTTAATAACACAAACCTCAAATGATGTTAGTATAACACAGGTTTGGTAAAGGTTACCTATTACTCTTGCAATAATGACTGGCAGTAAGAAAGATTTCTCTCAAACTCCCTATCTGTCGAATGGTCTTGTCACAAAAATAGTCTAATCCCTCTCTCCCTAGTAGTAGAATTACTACCAGAACTGCTTTCATCTCCAGTTCCTTTGGGGAAATAATAATAGTACCTACCCCCTGCCGGATTGTTTGTAGGATTAAAATGAATTAACATATTGTGGGGCTCTAAAAACAATATCCCCAAGCACTTTGATCTGAAGGCAACTAGGACGGCCTCAGAGGCAAGAAGGTTCCTCTGACCTTCCCCACCTCTCTGTATAAAACAGGCTCATAAAGGAATTCTTTGACCTACCTTGCTCCAAGGTCATACAAACCTCATTCCACAGGGATCCTGTCCGGTAGCCTGGGAATGCAGAATACACGGGTTGTCCAAAAAGAATAGAATCAACAGGCGTCCCTGAGTTCCCCTGGTTTATTCCCAAGAGGCTCTGACCCATGTTTTTGTCCAATCTTGTTTCTCTATAACCACTCGCTTCAGTCATCTGATCTAGCATAAAAATACAGTTTTCCTGGGTCTTTGGGTCTGCCTTTCTGAATGTTGTCATTTCCCATAACACTCTCATGATATAAATTTGTCAGGCTTTTCTCTTGTTCATCTGTCTTGTGTTATGGGAGTGGCAGCCATGAGTTTTGTGAAGGGCAAGGAAAACATAAGACTTTTTTTCCCTGTAATATTAGGCACGTATATTAGGGCACATGGTTCATGCTACTACTACTGTTATTATTATTGTTATTATTATTAATCGTCTGTAAAATAAGAACCACAATGTGAACCCTCTAAATAAGACTTAATGGCTTTAGGAAAAAGTCTTATTCTTCTCACTGCTCAACTCTGTCCAAAACCCTTAACAGAAATTAATGTCGATTCTGACACTTACCTTTACATCTTTTAAGAATATTTCTATTCTTTCTCTATTTTTATTCTTTCTCAGATCCAATGCTTGCTAAAAAACAAAGCCCAACCATTAGCTGTTAGGTAGCACAGAAGTGGGGAGAGTGTTGCAAACAGCTCAACTGTTCCCTAACCCCTCCCCTAAAATAACAGAATGGGTGACCTACAGGATAACGCAGCAAGATGCTTCACTGCTCACTTCCGGCAAGAGCAGCAGCAGCTTTCCAGAGAGATCCAGGCCTTTGCCTGCCTCTCTTGCCTCCTGCCACTGGCTCACAGGCCTCTCGGTTCTGTTTAGTAACTGGGTATCAAACAACAATAATTGACAGCTGCTCCCCCCAGCCTCCCCTCTCCGAGCAGCAGTTTCCCAGGAGCCGTCTTGTACAACCTCAAACACTTTATTACTGGTCAATTTGGGTTTCCTGCCCACTTTAAGTGGCCGTGCTGAGGGTCTCCAACTCTCTCTAGCCCTCACTGATCAATATTAACAGTCACTTCCACGGCATTTCCCTGCTTCTCGGCAAGGCCAGGCACCAGCTGTAAATTACTGCACCGCCTGGTCATTGTACAGACAGAGATGCCGTAATTCAAAAAGTTAGGGCTAATTGTGAAAGGCGTTTCTTTCACGCTCTTCAGCACCAGCTTCAAAGAATGGCAGCGAATAGAATGCAAAGCTTGCCCATTTTGGGTTTGTTTAACCAAATTCAACTATATTCGCCCCTCCCCCTAAGATGCTGCTTCTCCCCTGTATCTATGTTTGTCAGCCCAAATATTTCAAGTCCATGCACACAGACAAACCAGCAGCTCTCTGGAGAAGTCAGAGGGAAAACAACAATAACAACAACAAACCCATCATCCAATAAAGTTAAAACCGTTGGTTTATAGTCAATGCATTATAGGAATATAAAAAACAGAACACTCAGGATTAAACAATTATTGGCTGGGGCTCCCACAGTAATATTTGTTTATGAGGTAAAATTTAACAAGAAACAAACAGCACGCGTTGTTTATAAGCAAATAAGGCACAGAGAGGCTTTGTGAATGCAAATCTCCAAACCTGGCAAAACACTGAGTGGAAATTGCTTGCTGCTGGCAGCTGACACTGCATGTTGAAGGTGACAGAGCAAAAAGGTCACCATGAGCAGGACTTCCAAGATGAAGAGTGCATATACACTCCTGAGGGGTACTCAAGGCAGAGACACGACCTAGAAACCTACACTATGCCTCTCGATCTGGAAACAAGATCCAAGTATGAGCAGTAGAGGGGGAGAGTGGGGAAAAAAAGAGGCTGATGGAAAGAAGCAATAATTATTTTCAGGCCCAAGAGGGCTGTTCTCCTGCAAAGATGGATTTGGGGTGCCACCTAGAACCATGTCAGCTGGGCTGTTTTTCTGTTGCCTTCAGAGCACTATCACAGAAAGCTCAGGAGGGAGTCCTCACTTTGGAAAGAAGGGAAAAAGAAGTCAAAATACAAACAGGGGTCTTAGGTAGCTGAGAAGTCTCTGTCCATCCTGGGGGTACTCACTGTCCTGGACCACACTCTGTGGGTGACCCTGAGCTCACAAAACCAGGGAGGAGAGAGAGAGGGCCAGAACCTAGCAGCCACTTAAAATAAGAGAATCACTGAGAAATAAGCCTTCTGCACTCTCTCTCTCTTTATGCACATGGCTCCTGGGAGTGGAGAAAAAGGGAAGCAGCTCAGGATTGGTCTTGAGGCCTGGAAACTCCCTGGAGGTCATTCTGAACTCACTATCCGCTAGCTCTGTTACCACCAAGTCTGTGAGGCTGAGCTTGACGTGACTAACCAGTCGTGGTTTTAAAAAGAAAAGTGTAGGCCCAGACTGAGGAGCCATAGCTGTTCTCCAGCCACCATGATGGGCCTCATAGTTGAATGCACCATTCCAATGACTCCGGGGTCAAAGGGCAGCCTCCTTGGAGCCTTCTCCTTAGTGGGTCATCAGGAAATGTTTCAACCCAAATCTGGGGTCTCAGAGGTCCCTGCTCGGGTCCACACCTCTGCCTAGGTTGCAGTGTAAAGTCATCTTTAGGGAGCTCGACTTTCTACCTGCTAGCACAGAGGGTGCAGCACTGTGTCACTCTTGATGGGGGGAGGGAATGTGCCCATCTCTTGCTAAGTGCTCTGCTCCCCCTTGCAGGGGAACTGGGTAGCCAGAGAGGGAGAGAGGGAGGGCTAACTGGGTGCTGGGGAGCAGGTGGCTTCCCTGCAGGACCTGTCCTGCTGCCTCCTAGTGATACAGGAGGAATCCTTGGCAGGGCTGAGAATCAGGCCTTCTGCTCTGCAAACTTAGTTTATCTACCCTGGCTTCTGTTTCTGTTTCTGCTTTTGTTTTCTTTGTTTTCACCCTAAGAGGGCATGATAAGTAGTCCAGTCTTTTCAGAAATAGACATAAAGGACACCTCAGTTCCCAGCCGAGCCCTAGGAAGACACCGGGAGCGTGACGCCTGCTCGCCAGGCTTGTGCACGGCATGGGGTGGGCTGCCTGATGGTGTGGGCTTCTCCACTGTTGTTCAGAGCCCTGGACTTTTCCCGTGTGCGGGGACTAGCCCACCAGCCTAGTGACAAGCTGATCTCCCAGCTCAGGACCTGGAGGGGAATTAGACACCAGCCGCCCCATGCTTTCTTTTGTTTAGAAAAAGAAGAGAGAGAGTGTGAAAAATAAAATCCTCAATCGTTTAGTACAAGTCATTTTACATGCTGGGATAATGAAGTATAAAAATGCCTTCAAAGAACTGATTTCCTACTTTTAACTCACTGCCAGCCAAGCTCTTTGTGAGGCCTCTCTGGAACATGCATTCCCGTCCCACTCAAACAAAAGAGCTGCGAATTCATTAAACTATTTAATTATGCCTTTTTATTTTTCTCCATTAGCAAGTCCTACCAGCACAAAGTAAATAAAGCCACCGTGGTCTTTCCCCGGCAGACACACTGACTGTTTTTATTCTTTATTCAGTTTACAATATAAAGGGCTATTTTGTCCCCTCCTCCTATTCTTGGCGAGTTTCCTAGCACAAACCCTGCAAATAGAAGCACCCGATGTACAGGAAATGCATGGAGCTGGCGCAGGGGCATTCAGAATTGCAAGCACATACCCTAGACAGCTTTCAAAGTACCCGCAGCCAACGGCAGCCAAACAGCACTTTACAGCCAGGCGCGGAAAAGATATTAGCTTTTTTTTTATATACTCTAGTAAATTTGCTTTTTACATCTATTTCTTTTCAGAAGGGCTTGTTATTGAGCTTACTGTCCACAAATTCCATTGATCTCAGGCTGTGACTCAATCCATATGCTCACGCTTTGACACCAGCACAGCAAGCGAGCGATACAAATCCTGTTCAGGCTACAAACTTATTGATTTTATAGATTTCCCCCAAAGTTGTGATAATGATATATCATTGTTAAATTTGGTAGAACAAACTGCTTTCCCAATCTGTCAATGCGAGCATGAAAACCAATTCACAGCCTTGTTTAGAAGGCGTTCGCGTCCGAAGAGTAAGTACAGCCAGAGGAACCGGATCACCAATACCCAGCGGCGGGCACCAGCGTGATGTATGATACCTTCCTCGCTGCCCTTTTCTGACCCGTAGCACACTGGGCTGCAGACTTGTACTTACTGGCTACAATTATCCACCGCGATTCCTCCCCAGGACGCTCAGTATTAATTATTAACAACTGGGAGCGTGCTGCTTGGGTGACCCACATCAGTAGGTTTTAAAAGACAATTTTGGTAATTTTAATATGCTATTCAGAGGCAGTCAGACACATTAGGATCCTGGGATTATTGACTTTAATAGGTCAATTTTTTTCCCCTATTCTTTGCTGCCTTTCCCCAATCTTTAGGAAGCAAGGCAGCTGCGTCCAGCAGGGGGCAGGCACCGGACAACATTTTATTTTGAAAGGAACACTTTGGCTTCTGGCCTATGCTGTGGTTAGGGGACTCCATTTGCCTCAATTCTAGGCTCGTTTTCTACAGAGAATGGCTAGATCTTGCGGTGCCAGTAGCTCCATAGGATTCCACTGGCTTTTCTCTTCTCTAAGGTATCTGGGACTGTTTCTAAAATTGCATCCTCAAGCATCCACCCATCGGAGCGCCTTCCAAATCACCCTGCCATCTGTCTCACCTTCTGCATGATCAAATTCTTTTGGGCATGGAGATGTCTGCATAGCTCACTTCAACATGTGTCTTAACGTCTATTCCCAGCTCTCTCAAGCAGAGCATGTTTTCAACCGTCGCCTTGTGATTTCCTTGAGTCATGAGGACTGTGGTTATTTCTGATGACTTCTGATTTCCAAGATGCCTATTTACCTTTCTTTCTAAAGCTTCAGTTTATGTACTTTCCTTTTCCTCCCTCATCTTATCATATGTCTTTTACTACTTTTTGCTTTCTTATTCAAGAATTTATACCCTCTCCTTTCATACTCTAATCTGTCCCTCTTTCCACACATTTAAACTGAACAGTGCAACAAAACAATTGGAAACCCAGGCGGGTTCTCATCTCTGAAGATAAAAATCTAAGTCTCTGTCAGAATCCTCCAGTGCCTTCTAAAAGTGCTTTTCATTTCCCTCTCTTGCCCCAGTTGCTGCTCCCCTAAGGTTATAGTGACCTTTCCTTCGAGGATGCCGTGCCAACCCACAGTCTACCTGCTGGGCTCAAGCAAGACGCCATGGCTAATGTAGTTCTGTCAGATGAGGGCTCTCTGCTAAAATTCCAATTACTTGCATCTCTAGCACTACTTCAGTCTCTCCAGCTAATGTACCTGTTTTCTTCCAACATGAGTTAAACCCCAGGTACCTTATGGCCTCATGTCCCAGAGGAACCTGACTTTAATGGACAGCTTTCCAGCCCCTGATGTGGCCATGAACAGTCTCATGTGGTGTTTCCACTCAAGAAGCCCCTTTGTTTCTCTTCATTAATGTCAATAATAATTTATATCCATATAGCACCTTCATGTTGGCAGTAGATTTTCATACAATGCTCTCACCCCATGTGACTATGGAATTGATACTCTGAATTCTATACATGAGGATTTCAAAGCTGAAACTTACTATGGGTCATGGAACTAGAAAGGAGCAGAACTGATCTTTAAATTTTGGTCTTCTGGATTGTGCATCTAGTCATGTCTCTCTTAGTTATACAAATAACTAAGTCATAATATTCCCTCTATGCCTCAGGTATTTATATGACAATCTTACCAAATCTTTGCACTGCAGATGTTCCACTTCCCTACCCCAAAACATTAGTTGAAAATTATTTTGGTGACATTATTTGTCTATTTCCATCAGTTCATGTGTCATGGCAGTAATTAATTTTGAGGCTTCTCCTGCTCGGAAAAAAATAGAGAGCAGCAGCCCACAACAATCATCATTATGAAAATAACTCCAACTCCCTTCTGCATATTGGGTAATGGGATAGATTGAGATGGGAGGAAATAGTCATCTGTACTTGTGCTATGTATCTTCATAAAGGTCACTAAGGTGCGAGATTTGGAACCTCTAGAAAATAAAGCACAGCCCAACATAGAAGACTGTTTAGAGCCACCAACCAGTATGAAATTCTCATAGCCCTGAAAGACAGTTTGTAGAAAAGCATCAAAACAATTAAGACCCCAGCCAGGAAATCAACAATTAAATAGGCTGGCTGTTTGCCTTAATCCACTCATGCCAACTTCTACAGGATTTCCTGGGGTTTCTAGACTCAGGCCTTCCCATTTCCAAAGGAAGGATGGAATAATGTGCCTTTTTGAGAGAAGCAGCAGATAATTAAAATTTTATGATGAAGAAGTCCCCCCTCCTGCCAGAATTCCTACTCCAAACACATCCGCGCACACACACACACACACACACACACACACTTTCGAACCTAACTGCCCTCCTGCACATAATTGCACTGGTCCGAGCTAGCAGAGCCTTCACACAGAATGATGGTTTCCCCTGTCTCCTGCATTTGTTCGGCTCCTTTGGGAGGAGCAATTTACAGAAAGCATTATCGATTTTTGCCATAATAGGTACAGAGATGCCTCACCGTCCCTACTCAGCCGGCGCACTCGCCGCATCGCAACTGTCAGGCCAGTTTGTGAAGCCCCGTCATTATTTTTTTTCAAGTAAATCCATCACAAGGTTGGGGTAGGGGGAGGTGAGGGAAGTGATGAAAATAAAATTATTTTCACCTTGCCATATGAAAGAATGTGCACGTCGTTTGTTGGAAATGAGTGCAAGCACCATAGAGCAGCAGAAAAATAAAAGAAGGAAAAGGACATTTGCAGAATCTCAGGGGGAAAAAAAACCAGACAGACAGAAGAGGAGAGTTGGATGGGACCTTTTGGAAACACCCTTTATGCAGTTATTCGGGAGCTCCAGCTCAGCCCGACCTCCCCAGGGAGGAATGCACCTGCAAACATTGTCTTTAGTGTGGAATAAAGGGAAAGAGGGCATGTACTTATTTGTATGTGTGCACCCCACCGGAATCTGTCTTAAAACTCCTTTCCCCATAGACCACTCACCACCTTTCAGAGCGCAGAAGCCCCCATTCAATTTCATCCCTTTGTGCAGGATATTTCCCATGCCTACCCACAACTCACTAGTCACTAGAGCCGTGACCAAGTAGTGACTGAGTGGCAAGGGAATATAGATAGCCCTTACTTCAAATACTCCTAAAATGAAAAAGAGCCTGTTAGAAATCACATGAAAACTAACATAGGAAAATTGCACAATATGCAGTATAGATACTCAAACAAGACTTTGGATACTTGTGTCCAGCCGCCTTCACTGGGCATTGGTGGCCTCTTCCAGCAGATTGCCTGGATCCTAAGGAAGGTCATAGCTTATCATCCCTGATCCATGGACTCCCCTTTGCCTGAATTCCTCAACACAAGCTTTGAGTGGCTCAGAAGATTTAACCCAAGACTCGGCTCCGAATTTCACTCCTGGTTCCCCAGTTCATTAGCCATGAAAGTGATAGCCGCTGAGGGTTTTTATGAGACGAGGCTGCAGAGGTGGACCACAGAGAGCTGCACCATGACGTGCATCCAGCCCGCCAGTCTCTGGCTCCAGTGTCCGCCTCTCAACAGTGATCCTAATGCAGTGTGAAAAGTGGCCAGTTTGCTCTTGGGAAAAGGCAAGGATGAGGTGACATTTTATTCTAAGTGGAGTTTTCTTGAAAGGATACTTTTTTCTAATACAAATCCGACACCTAATATGTTGTCCTTTCTCTACTCCCCTCTACCTCCCCACCTCTGTATTGTCCAGCTACAAGCACCTGCTTTTACACACAGCTCTCCCCGCATCCCACCCCACTCTGCTCCTGTTTGGCAGAAGGAATCTTTGCAAATAGGTAAAGTCAGAGGGATTGAATTCAAAGGAGACAGTCCTAGAGTCCACATGGGCACTGTGATCAGACCATGAAATGAATCACATTGAAAAGCAAAATCCAGCCCTTCTGTATCAAAGCACACAGAACACACACTGTAATGGCCGTGAGGAATGGGGTTGGGAGGGATGGGATGGACTTGAGGGATGGGGTTGGCGGCATAAGACCTGTAATTCTGATTAAAGCTCCCTGATTCTTTCACCCTTGATGCCATATGTCCACCTTCAACATGGCAGCTCCTACTAGATTGAAAATCTTTGCGTGTCAAGAGGGGGACATGGGGCTGGGAATTTAGCTCAGTGGCATAAGCGCCTGCCTTGCAAGCGCGAGGTCATGAGTTCAATACCTTATACTGATAAAAAAAAAGGGTGGGGGGAATAAGAATCTTAGTCATTTGGAACCTGCACTGTTTAACTATTTTTAAATGATTCCACCAGAGTGAGGGACGTGAGTGATGCTATTCAGGCTCTGGATCTCTATTCCATGCAGAGGAAGATCACCCAGACGGAAGCCCGTGATAAAGAGCCATACATTTGGCAGAAGGAATATTTATGAAATCTGCAGATGTGAGATACACTAACTAGTATCAACTAGTATTAACTCTGTTATACAGTATATACATCTCCTCAAGTCAGGGAGCACTTCAGTGGTCAGTAGCATTTCAGGATCTGGTCACATTCAATTTGGCTTTACAGAAATAAACTTCTGCAAGGTTCATGGTCATGCCTAAGAAAATTTAGGTATTCATAGCCAACTCAGCCAAAGAAAAGTTCCAAAATATCCCCAATCCCAAAATAGCAGTAGATGTCAGGAGTACAGTCTCTCAGCCACACTGAGAATGATGGATAATAACTTACTGAAATCTTGTATGAGCCAGACATTACTGCTTCAAGAATATCACAAGCATTATTTCATGGAATTCCAATAACAACCGATGTTTGCCGTTTCTCTCCCTACTGTCTCCTCACTGCTAGGACAGTGCCTGAGATTCAGTAGTTGCATAATAAAAGTATCTGTGAAATTGGTCAGTAACCCATCCGGCAATGAATGGTGGTATTAAATTAACGTACACAAAGAAATATAATGGACAAATAAATACTATCAATGACATTGAAAATAAGAAAGGATAACATTTTCCAACACACAGGTAACATTTAATTTGTTTTGATTTTTAAGGACAACATGTAATGCAGAAGAGTTGAAGACATAGCCACATGGGTAAATATTCTAATAACCTATCTGGATGACAATCTGGCAATATTGTCAGAATTCTTAAAAACATTTGTATGCTTTAACCACCAACTGTTCCTGAACATCAGAAATTGCATATATATGTATGTATTTAAAAGAGAAAAATTACATAGAACCTGAATGTTCATTTCCACTAGCTGGTAAATGGACACAACACTTGGCCCATTTGTTTAATACAATGTCCCATAGCTTTTATTTATTTATTTATTTATTTATTTATTGTCTTTCTGAGACAGAGTCTCGCTATACAGTTCAGGCTGGCCTTCAGCTCACTTTCTAACGCAGGGTGGTCGCAAACTGGCCACAATCCTCCTGCCTCAGCCTCCCAAGTGCTGGGACTATAGGTGTGCACCACATGCCCAGTTTCCCATAGCAATTTTAAATCACATTTTTAAAGTAGCATTGAATGACACAGGAAGATGCACTATAGTATTGAGCTAAATAAAACAAATTTTATAAAGTAATCTCAGTTTTTTGCAGCTTGGTGATGTCTATACAATAATCTATGCAGTGAGAAATCTAGGCAAATACTACTACAAAAAGGATTATCTGTAATCCCACCACTGTAGGAGGCTGAAGCAGGAGGATTGCAAGTTTGAGACCAGTCCAGGCAATTCAGCAACTCAGCAAGATCCTGTCCCAAAATAAACAATGGCTGGAGATGTAGTTCATTGAGAAAGTCTTGGGTTCAGCGTCCAGTATCACAAAAATAAAAATGGGGGTAGGGAGGTGATATCATCTCTCTGTGAAAGTATATTTCCCCATTTTTCCCACACTTTCTACAATGAGTCACTCTTTTCCATGGACACTTATTATATGAAAATATATAGGAAACCTAAGGTATAAGATTCATTTTTATTCTGGTCAGAGAATAGTTTACCTGTCGTCCTTCCAACTTAGTATCCTTAAGGTTCTCACCAGAAACATAAGGTATTAGATTCACTCTGTGAAAGTGAGGATTGCCTAGGGGCTGCCTATGGTCCATAGACTTATGCCGTATTGTTTACCATATGCCACTTTTCAAATTTGAATATAAATATGTCTCGGCAGGGTCCACTTTTCCCAGAGTGCCATGGCCTTCCTTCCTTCCTCCATATTTTCTGGCCTGTATCAACTCTTAATTTCCCAATCCTTAGGTTTGCTGGGCATTCATGTACATGAAAGAATTAATCTCTCACTTTGTGGCAAACAAAATCCTCACTGGAATATGAAGGCCTTATTGAGCATCACGTCTCATGGATACGCTCACCTTGCAATATGTACTCTCCCCTGGCTGTCTCTTCATCAGTGGCTTTTTTTGAAATCAGGAACCTACAGAAATTTTAGAAAGGGTCTCTCATGTATTATAAGTAGCATAGGAAACATAGTTTGGGGTTGTTCTTATTTATTGAATGTGTAGAACATGCCAGAAAACATTCTAATGAATACTTTAACAATTCTAAAAACCTGTTGTTATTTCCACTATACAGGTAACTGAACAAACACATAAGGATTAAATTATTTAAGTCAACAGATATTCTTGAGCATCTAGGACAGGCATCCATTGGTGTCCATAGGGGCCTGGTTTGAAGACTCCCTTATGATACCAAAATCCAAGGATACTAAAATTCCTTAGATGATATGGCATAGCATTTCCCTATAATCTACATGTGTCCCCCCGCATTCATCCATTCATTCTTGCTTGCTTCCTTCTTTTTTTCCTGTGGTGCTAGGAATCAAACCAAGGGCCTGACACATGCTAGGTAAATGTTCTACCACTGAGCTAAGTCCTCAGCCCTCCCTCATACACTTTAAATCATCTCTAGATGACCTATAATACCTAATTAATGCAAATGCTATATAAATAGCTCCACATTCTATTGCTTAGGGAATAATGATAAAAGAAAAAGTCTTTACATCAATCAATACAAATGCATTTCTTTTTTACCCTAACATTTCCAATCCATGGTTAGCTGAATCTGTGGATATAGAACCTGTATAAACAGAGGGCCAGCTGTATATGCCACGTCCTACACCTTGTCTACAGCATCGGGACCATGCTCTTCCCTCTGTGCCGTATTTCTCTCTGTACACAGGGTCCTCTATTTTAAATCATTCACCTGTCACAATAATGGTGCCTCTATTCAAAAGATATATTAATAAAGTGTTATTCAACTTTAATTAACTATGTTAATTAGTCACAATTTTAAGTAAATCTGGAGCAACACTAACCAAGCAGAATGACCGGAGATTACAATTTGGGTGAAGGAGAAATACAGAAAACATGTCCTGTTATACACCAGTGAGAACACTAGGACATGTCATCTTCCTGGTTTCCTCATTTTTCTAGGTGTTAACCACAAGAAAGAACTGAGATATGGAGCTAAATTATCCAAGAGGACAATTTTATCATTGATATGCTGTAATATAGAAAATACAAACTCATACAGATAACAGGTTAATGTGGTATAAACATTACCTGGGTGAATGCATTTGGGTGCATTGGTTTATGCAGAATAATTGCTCCCAAAGCAGAGGTGGTAATAGGCAGCCTTGCATTTTCTGGAACCGGGATCCCTTTTAAGTCACACCTGGATGAGGTGTTCCCAATGCCCCATCCAGGACTTGTCACTTGTTAGGTCCTAGAAAGGCATGCAAGGAAGGACTCTGGGGCTTATTTACTATAGAGACAGTCTCTAGGAGAACAGTGTCTCAATTCTAGGAACTGCTTCCTGTGGCTTATACCTAGAAGCCCCTCAAGAGCCTCAAGTGGTTTCAGGCAGGGTTTGGGGAGGTAGATGGACCATGGTGTGATACTTGGATTAAGGGTGTGTGGTTCTGTATTAGCATAGTTCTGGGTGTGAATAATGGAAGCCCACTCATGGGTGACAGGAATCAAGGCTTGTAGCCTGGGTGGAATAGGAAGAGACAGAAGGCAAGCAGGCTTGCTGCTCCAAATTCACCACCCCCCGCCTGCTCGGCCATGCACTGCTTCTCTTCCGCCACGCCATCCTGCCTTGGAGCCAGCTGACTAGGGGCTGAAACCTCTATAATCTAGGAGCTAAATAAATCTTTCCTCCTTTAATTTGTGGGTGCTGAGTATTTTGTCCCAACAGCAAGACAGTGTTCATGACTAGGAAACATTATTTAGTACAGTGCCCAATTTGGGTGGTTGGTTCATTCATTCATTTATTCATTCAACTCATTCAATATCTACTGAGCACTTCCTGTTTGCATAGGGCTCAGCTAGGTATTGAGCCTGTTTCCTGAGGACTCATCTAGGTACTTAATCTATTCCCTACTCTCACAGAACTTACATACTAATATAGCATTAGGCAATAAATAAGTATTTACATTCTAGAAAGAGACTGAGAGTCAAAAAATCAGGAGAGTAACATTATAATCAGTTAATAGCACCTTAGTGCATTGCTCAGGTGAACTTATAAAAAATGTAGAGTGAATTAAACAAGTTCCAACAGTCAGAATTCAATTTTAAACTATCTGAAACACCAACTCTATTTTCCTAAAATTAACCTTGACTTTACGAACCAAGAAATCCTCTCACACTTGACTTTGATTCTTAGGCAGCAAAATTAAACCTCTTTCCATTGCAGAAGTTCTTTTCTCTCATCTACCATTCAGAGATGATAGCTCAAAATACAGTAGGCAGGATACTCTATGAAATACAATGCCATGAAAATTAGATATGCTCAAATCTCCAGAAAAGTACTTTTTTTTCTAAGAAAGAACTAACTGTAAAGGTTACCTATATGGAGAGAAGATTCTGAATGGGGATATAAACCATGACACAGTTAATGAAATTGCCTCCAGTAATCTGGATAAGAAGGACTCACAAGAAAGATTTACCACATTTTTGTGCAAACTGGATCTAACACAGAGATTATAAATCTCTCTGGAAAGGATCCATTAGAAAATTATTTAGAATCTATTTAAATACAGGGAGATGTATCCAACTATTAAGAGAGCTAGGCATCCCCATCTTTTTCCAAGAAGAATCATTAAATCAGATGGTCAGTTCCAAAATCTATTCTTTTATTTCCAGCATTTTCAATATTGAACTCATCCATCAATACATGGCTTCCTGACAAGTATATGTTCAAAAAGCTGAATGCTGTGACCTGATGACATGCTGCAAGTGTTTTTCTTTCCATTAATGGGATCAGGAATTGCCATCTTTTTTATCAAAGAAGCTCTATGTCACTTTCAACAGATTATCTAATAACATATATAGGAGAAACATACCCATTGGCCAAGGAATTATTTTTTATTATTGATTACCTAAACACTTAACACACAGTTTAGATTGAAATACAAATAAACTGAACTTTGTTTAGGTATAAGGAGTGTAATAGATTTATTAATCACTTTCCTATCACTGCAACAAAATGCATGACACACAAAACTTAAATGAGAGGATTATTTTTACAGTTTTCAGAGAACAACAATGTTCATGGTTGGTTGGCTCCAAGACAGAAAGAGCATGGAAGACAGGCAAAGTGGAAGAATGAAGATCAATCCATGGTAGTCAAGGTAGTCAAGAGGAGGAGCCAAAGATGAGAATATATCTTACCAAGTCCTGCTCCTAGTAACCTGCTCCTTTCACCTAGGCCCCTCCTTTTAACACAAGACTTTTAGGAGCTATTTTAGGTCTAAAATTATAGCATTCTTCCCCTGGCCCTAAAAAGCTCATGTCCACCTCAAAATGCATTTAGACCATTTCTAAGAGTCACCAAAGTCTTAATAGCTCCAGCATTGCAGAAAAGTCCAAATGCAAAGTCCCCTGTCATATTCGCGTCAAACTCTTTGTTACAAGCCCCTGTAAAAATCAAAAAGAACTCCAGACACTTCCAACATACAATGACATGAGGTAAACATTCTCATTCCAAAAGGGAAAAATAGCACCAAAGCAAAGAAAACATGAAATCATATAGCTGCATGTCTAACCCCCAGAAAAAGTTGTGGTGAGATATGAGCTCCAAAAAGATACCTTATGGTCTTACAGGTTACATCCCTAATGCTCTCTCTTGTGGGCTGCTTTCAAACATTGTCTGCAGCTTTTCTCAGCAGACATTCTACCTTACTGGCATCTCCAACTTCCTGGGGTTTCCACTGCACCTTTGGTTTTTCTCTTATAGCTTCACCCACTGCCTGCTCAAGGGCTCCTGGCAGGGACTGTAACCCTCTTCTGAAATGTGAATGGAAGCCTACATAACCCCATAACTCTTGTATTCAGCATGCCTGAAAAACCAGTATCACACAGCTGGTGCCAAGATCAGTCACCAGCTGAGCAGTAGCTCTTCCCCCTTGGACCATGGCTGCAGAAGCTGCTGAGTACCTGTTACATCTGATCTTGTAGATACACTTCTCTAGGTGGTCCTGAATGAACAGATATCCCAAGGACCCTCTCTTCTGAAATATATGATTTATAGTTTTGTACTTGTGAGCCTGCTATGGGTGCCTTGCTTATTTCTGAGATATTCTCAAGCCATCTCTCTTCTTGTCCCTGTATAAAGTAGTTGGCTTCTTTTTAATACTAATCTTTTCAGTAACCAAGCCATCCTTGGGCCTAATTTTATAGGCATTTCCTTTTTGTCCAACAGTAAGTTTTTCACACTTTTTGACTCTCTTTTGTGTTCCTGATGCTCAGCAAAAATCTGACTGAAAGCAGTCAGCAATACTCATGTCACCTCTTGAACACTTGGAATTGTCTTCACCAAATCAATTAGTCTGCCATCTTCAAATTCAGTTTGCCAAGCCTAAGGACATGAGCAAAATATAGACGACTTTTGTATCAGAGTGTAACACACATTGCCTTGGACCCAACTGCCATTGGAGTCCTTGTTCCCAAGGGAAGCCTCCTGAGCCTGGCCTTCATTGCCCCATTACTATCAATATTCTGGTTTTTTAAGCCCTGACCAGAACCACTTGTTGGACTTAGCTTATAGCACTGTAGGACTGCTCTAGCCGGCATCTTCGAACCTTTCCAAACTCCCCATGCAAAATAGTTCTAAATGCTTCTAAAACACATGGTTAGGTACTGTTACAACAACAACCCCACTCTCAGTACCATCTTCCTATATTAGTCAATTTCTTGTCCTTGACACCCGCAAATTGAAGGAGGAGAGGTTTATTTTAGCTCATGGTTTTCAGAGGATTTAGTCCATGGTTAGTTCATTTCAAGGCAGAAGTAGCATAGCAGAAGTAGGCAAGCCTGGGCAATACTACTTAGCCAGAATGCAGAGCAAGAAAGGAAGAGTGGAAAATAATATACCCTGCAAAGTAACACACTTAGAGACCCATCTTTTCTGACTGGGCTTCTTACCCAAATATGAGACTTTTGGAGTACACTTTTAGATCAAAGGAGGAGGAAAAGGAGAAACTAAGAAAGCAGGTTCTCCATGTACAATGGCATTGATTTTAATGTACAGAAAATTCAAAATGAGGAAACATATGAGTATACAACCATTAGCATTAAATTATGATATAAAATGTAATGCTACTTACTCAGCTATTAAAATATTATTGAGCATTATTGAGTAAAGAAAAATGTTCACAATGTATTATAGAAGTAAAAACAGATTACAACACAGCATAGGCAGCAGGATACAAACCAAATGTACAATTAGAGAAAGGAAAAGAAGAGTATATGCCAAAATGTTTACAGCTATTATCACACAGAGGTAGAACTAGACCAACAGTTATTTTCTTTCTTTCTTTTTTTTTGCTTGCATTGTTTCTGTAATTTAAAAAAATCATTTTTCTCCTACATGTCACTTAAATATAGACCTGGTTATGAAGCCAATGATGTGTATGATCCATGAAACTATTTGAACTGCTTTAAGGGTCAGAAGTCAGAGGCTGCAGGAAGAACAAGGAAGATGATGAAACTGAAGAAATCTTGATTCTTTCAGTGTTGTTAAGAAAACAGTCTACACTAGGATAACAGGTGGGCTAAAGTTGACAAGGGATTATACATCATGACTGGTCTGTGATGAAGTGTTCACTAGGAAATTAGAAAAGCAAGGGTAATTTGACAGCTTTCCATAAAATTAAAGTATCCTAAAAAGCTGTTCTCTAGCCAGAAATAATCTCTCTTACCCTTGTTTTCTGAGGGTGAGAGAGTCTGATTGAGGCTGGACAGGGAATGTTTAATGACATTTCTTGTATGAAGCTGGTTGGTCATACTAAATCACAACTTTGTTTATTTAATACCCTCCCATAACAAAATTAGCTTCCAAAATTTAAAATCATTCTTACTAGTCCCAGTAATTTGAGTATGAAGACTAGTAATTCATATATACTGTATTTCTAATTACACACATTGTACTACAAGATTTGCAAACTCTGGATGCTCAGGCAGAACACACTGTATAAAGGAATAGCTTGCTAACAGTTGAGAGTTCTTTACTGGGCTCACATCCACACAGGTCATCAAGGTGCTATGAATGAGGATCCGTCTTTCCCTTTGGTGGGCTTAGGGATGCTTGCTTGGCCATGTCTGCCTGACTTCAGTAAGTTCTACTACTTGCTTGGCCTTTCCTGCCATGTGACTCAGTCATATTTTTGAGAAAAACACCAACAGCTTGTCTTCAGGAGACATTTTCAGGGATAATGGAAGTCACATTCTAGTTAGTGGGGTTGGAGAGAAACTAGTCCCAAACTCCTCTGCACAGCAACTTCTTTGGGTTTAGTTCAAGAACTCAACATCACTGATAAAAGTTTGAACAGTGGGTCTTTCAGTGCTAGCCAGTAGCAATGGCTAGAAAGCAAAGCAAACACAAACGTCTCTAAAGGCACAACCCCAAAAGTTTTAACAGCCCTCAACCATTCCACAAATCCACCCCCCATACACACACACACACACACACACACACACACACACTCATCCCTTGTTCTGCTGCAACTCCCTTCAGGAATGCTTCATTTAAATATTTTCCTGACTTGGCTTTCTCCTTCCAAGTTCACTCATACCATAAAAGGTAAGCAAGAAAACACCAAGAATTTTAAGCACCTCAGTCTGTAATAGGATTAGAGCATCTGTAAGGTGTAAAAAATGATTTCATTGTTTCCTATAAACTGGCTCCTTCCTCACCAGAATGGGCCTCAGTCAAGATGTAGAAAGCAACATTTTAAACAGCATGTATTAAATCTGACAAACATCTGGTCAATCAAATTTACAGCAATACATAGGGTTTAATAAAGGTTTATTTCTTCTTGAAGAACAAATTTAAAGATTTTTTAAAAGGCTTTTATATACAAAAAGAAAAGTAGGCTTGCATTTCTTGGCACTGTCTGATATTGAAACTTCTGTGCTTTGCCAAGAACTGACCACAAAGGGATCTGTTTCCTTGAGGCAGCAGCAAAGGAGACGAGCACGGAGACTCTGGGGCCAGCAGACTCCTGCATTGAGTTGCCAAAGGGAAGGAACCTAGAATGACCCTTGAGGCCACTAAGTGTGGAGCCAACTGTGGTCATTGGAGGACCAGGACAGGGTAGCAGCTGGGAGACCCCTGGAAAGAGTCTCATTTTTGCCAGAACTGTTTCTGTTTTCTCATTGTTGCTGTGTGTGTGTGTGTGTGTGTGTGTGTGTGTGTGAAGGCTGAGGGTGGGGTCATTAGGGAATGTTGTGTTTTACACACCCTTAGGCTCAGAGCTAAGAAAAGAGAATGGAGAAGCACTGAGGAGCTACTTCAGTTTCCTCTTTGCATCTGCTAGTCTAAGGCTATGAATTCAGCAACTATTTGGAGCTTAAGGACATGGGAACTAGGCCTGGGCAATGTTATTGAGGATAAAACTGGAGTTGCTCCTTTAAACTGTGAGGAACTCAAGCACCAGAGAAGGCTATCTATCCAGACACCCTATCTTCATGACAGTCTCTACATCCAGCATTCTATGCCCACCAAATGACTGTGTTTTTCTACCTCTTCTGGTCCAGCGTCTCACTGATTTACAAAGAGTCATGGCTCTTGCTGATGTGAATCATCTCCAAGACACTACTGCTTGCCTGGGGTGCCATTTGATCCATCTCTCTGGTTGTCATAGGAACCCCACTGCTGTAGACTTTTCTGGACTCACAGAAGAAAAGCTGACAGGTAGAGCGAACATTGTGGTATTTAACACAGTTGCTACTAGGCACACATGGGCATTCAAATTTAAATTAATTAAAATGAAAACTTTAGCTCTTCAATCACTAACATGAGTTGACCTGTGTCCCTTTAAAATCTGTATGTTAACATCTTAATCCCTAGTATCTCAAAATGTGACTGTCTTTGAAGGTAAGGTCTTTTTAAAGAGGTAATTAAGTTACTATGGGGTCTTTAGGATGGTCTTTCATCCAATGTGACTGGTATGTTTAAGAAGGAGAACTCTGGGGAGAGAGAAAGAAGAGTCCAAAGAGTAAGCAAGTGAGAAGGGAGGAAGAGAGAGAGAGCTTGACTGAGAAGGAACCATGTGAGACTGAAAGACCATCTTTTGAAAGCCAACATGAGAAGCTTCAGCATGAAACCGACCCTGCTAGCACCTTCGTCATGGACTAGAACTATAAGAAAATAGATCTCTGTTGTTTAAAAGTTCCAGTCTGTAGTGTTTTGTTGTGGAAGCTTGAGCTGACTGATACAGTCTGGACAGCCACATCTCGACAGCCACTTGGAACTACCATATCAGACAGCTCAAAGACAGAGCATCTCCATCTTTGTAGAAAGGTCTACTGGATAGCACTTTTCTAGAACTACAATGGTAAAAAGCAGTGGGAGTTATGGATCAGTGACTTTCTTGTCCTTCCCTAGTCACGTTCTAAAGGGTGGTTTGTGCTGTCTCCAAGAGGATATATAAGAAGGAAGTTCTGGATGCCCATGGTACTAAATGGTCTACAACTTCCTTTATTGGCCTCCCTTCCTTCCCAGGTATATCCTTGCCCTGGGATCTGCTTTTGAGGTAACTCAAACTAAAACACAGACTTTGGTTAAATTCTCCCATATTCCTCTCCCACAGTCCTGACACATACAAATTAAATCCTGCTGTACCAAAGTTTTGAAGTTTTGAGACATCTCTTAGAACTGACTACCTAAGATTGACCTCCTTTATGATAAGTTCTACGGGGTCCATAGTTCCCTCTTAAGAGAGAAGAAATCTTGAGTTACTTCCATGATGTATTCTACAGGCTCCCTTGACTATATGACCCATCCCACCCCTTTCAGAGTAATCAGAAAATACAAACAGGATAATTTCTAAAGACAACTGGAACAGATCAGTGTTAGGGAAGCAAAGGGAAATAAAGGGACACACACACTAAGGGTCAGCAAAATGGCTGCCGCCCAACCAGTATAAACAAGCAGCTTTTATTGAGATAAAGAACAAAGAAACTCATATTATGCATGCTTAGATTATATAAATTGTTTGCTTCTTGTCCTTATAGAACCTCATGTTTTTACCTTGGGGTGAGAGGAATTGCAAGGCCTGCACTTTTTCCCAAAACATCATCGACCGGATGTGTCCGGGACCAAATGGAGTCAGTGTGGCTTCTCTATAGATCAGTATCAAGACACAGAAGGCCGGTTTTTCAGGGCTGTTAATATGGAAGGCTGTGTTGGAACAAAGTGCTCTTTTTATGACTCTTGACAATAAAACTTGTTGAAAAACTTGAGGACCGTGTGAAGGACCCTTACTTGATGATGAATGCAGAGGAATGAACGTTCATTATGGAAATGAGAATAAGATGTAACTTGTTGCCTGCACTAAAGCAAATAGTTCCTTTCATGATTTTGCTACAGCTCACGTTACAGCAAAAATTATCCCATCATGTCTTTGTATTATACCCTCTTCCCCTTGCAAATGAACACCAAATCCTGAGTTGCAGTGGCCACATAAAAATCCAATGCATTATACTTAGGAATCACTTCCTTTTAAGAGCTTTGACTTGTGGGAGCCAAAGAGAGTGAGCAAGTACCCAGAGACATCAAAACTCCATATGGTTCCTGTCTATCTCTGAAAGTTGGCATCAAATTAATTGTGCTCTTCCTAAGAGGCCCACTCCATGTGCAAGGGAAAGAGCTTAAGCCTCATTCATGCTAATGAGGCTCTTTATTGACCCAACAAGATAGAAAGAACTTGAAAGCTTGATATTTCCAGCCATTTTTTTCAAACAAAGAAACCAAGTGTCAGTATTGAGTTCAGGGACAACCTTCACGGCCACCATTTTTATCCCAAGAGTGCCCAAGGGTGTGTATAAGGGGGAGGGATTCCAAGGGACAAGAGCTGCAAAGTCTACACGAGCCTTGAAGAGACCTGAGACTCTCTCCGTAGGTGTCGCTGTGGTCCTGTCCAGGGCTTGGCAGAACATTCCGTATCAGAGAGGAAAGACAGCCAGAGAAGAAGAGTGAATACTTGAAAATTAGTGATGTCAGTCTGTCTTCATATATCAAGTTAATTTGAAAGGGCTTTAATTTTCTTAAAGGATAAAAAAAGGTTTCTTTGCTAGATTAAACTTGCGATTGTCATTCATATATTGTTTATAAGGTAGTCATCTCTTTGCTCCGTATTTTTTTGTTTTTGATTTTGTATACTAGTTAGCAGTGAAGACTTGTCTGCGTGTATCAGAAGGAATAAAGAGAGAAACGTCCTTAACTGTCAGTTTTAATAAGAGGAGTCAACATGCCTCTATTCAGGTTAAATATTGTCCTGTCACATTTCAATAGAGTCAACAGATTTTTTTAAAAGAAAAGTCAAAAGCACTGTGTATGCAAAAAACCCTCCCTGTCATAGAATGTCAAAGCCCTTCTTTATCTGGGGGAGGGGCGTGGAGGTAGGACAGAAAAATCTTTTGTAAAATGTGAAAAATTACCACTCATAATTGGCACTGACATAAAAAGGGGTTTTTTTTGTTAGAAAAACAAAGAAAATCTCTAATTTAATAATCACCTGCAAAGTGTTATTGTGATGGGAACAAAAAACACACAATCAAAGTCATCTTTTTAAAGTAACTATAGTGTTTTTTAAGCAATCACTGCACTTACAGCAGCTCATACACATAAACCAGTGATGTGCAGAATGGAAAAAAAACAAAACCACTTCAAACTCCTCAAGCAAAGTTTCTGAAATAACCAAGTGACAGGCTACAATAAGAAAATGCAAATGGGACATTGTGTTCAAAATAAAACCAAACAAGGTCTTTTTTAAAAACCCAAAACATATTTCTGTAACGTGGCATCATTTAGGATTAAATTGCAGAATAGCCTTACTTCACCGAAGGATTAGTGGAGGTTAAAGATGCACATTTTGGAAAGATGGACTGGAGAGAATTGGGCATATTGAGTAGGTGACAATTTGTAAAATAGTCTAGCAGTATAAAGTCATTTTTCTCTTTCAAATGCCTCCTGATTTGATTAAAACAAGAACACTAGTTGGAGTTTTCAAGATATGATATGTTTTTATGTGTAGCAAATGTCATAATTTAAGAAATTATTCTAAATCTGAATGAAACTATTTGCACTTAGTAACCATCTCTACCAATTAGGTCAGTGTAAAAGCTATGTACAGCATTCCAAACTAAGTCATATTTAGAATAATCTCAAACTTGGTGATGTCAAACCAAATGAGATCAATGCTGCTAAGAATGGCAAGGAAAGCCGACTCAAAATTTCAACACTTTCTTATTATTAACTCTCGGGCTTTGTTACTGAGTAAAGAGTACTCCAAAGAGACTACTTTCTGAAGATTTATCCAACGCCTAATGATTCCTGGAACAATTAGTATTGAGCAAATCAGTTTCAAGTTCTTTAAATGAGCAATAAAATGAAGTAAATATACAAATATAAACAAAAAGTGCCTTAGAATATGTTGACGATATGTTCTGATATGTTTAAGACAGTTTCAGTTTGCTCATGTGGTTCTAGTGTTTCATTTGTTTTAGGATTTGTCATGAATGGTCCTCTTATTAATGAAGTATTAGTTATGCATTCAAAAAGAGTTCAAGTTGGCTCCAGCAGACCTGCTCTTCCTGCCTCCAGCTTCTGCTTGTTTTGTTGAGTTGTGGATGAGATGCATGTGGATCACAAAAGCCTCACTTTAATGCATAGCCACAACCAAAAGAGGACCAATGTTCGTTCATACCTTTATTTCAAGGATAATTCATACTTCTCTTTTAGGATTGCTTATAAGGTACTTAGAGATAAAATGAACCCTTGGAGATAAAAAGATCTAGTTTATCTAGTCAATGATGGTGATGACAAAGTGTCTGTCACCACTGCCTTCACTGGCTCCTCGCGCCATACTCCATGCCCATAAGCTGCACTAAGGTGGTGGGCTCAGCCGGAAAAGTAGAAAGATAGAGCAATCCTGTCATGACCACATTGTGAGTAGTCTGTGTACTCTTGATATTGGTTTTCATCCATAAATGTGTCATGAGAATCTACAAGAGCTCACTTGTCATATTATTTGATCATACTTTTCATTTTCCAATAAACTCTGTAGGTGACAATCAGCTGAAATCCACAAAAACACACAATTGAAGAAACTTAAATTCTAGATTTTTGCTACTTAAGAAAGTTCATGACAAAAATATTTGTTGACATTTACCATTCTCTATGGAAGATCCATAATAGTATCACAGGCAAAAGAAAAGGAAAAGACATATATCTGCTGAAGTATTGTCTAAAGTTAGTTCTTCTAAGTAGACTATGACAAAAATAATGACCCGAAACATAAAGCTACTGAGAGTGCTACTGCACATCATTCTGCCAATCATGACTTTTCACTTAGATCAAATGACTATTTTCTAAATTAACTCACTCATTTTAGATTTCCCAGGATATGTTAAAGCTTCAATCTTTATGCACCCAACATTAAAGTACTTTAAGAGCAAAGAATTAAAGTAAAATTATTTAAAAAAAAAAAAGACTTCACTGTATAACTTTTCTTTCTTTGAAGATCATTAATTTTTATCAGATTTTAAATTAAAACTTTGAAGAACTTTATAAATAAATTTAAGTGTTTTAATGCAGTAGTCATTTTGCAAACAAATGAATATATTTTGGTTGCACTGTCTTCAAAATCAGTTAAAAACATTTAGGCAAGTATTCAAAAATTAACACCCAATATCTATAGCCTAGGGAATTCAGCAAATGGCAAAATTGGAAAATTTTGTATAGAAAATAACATTCAAATTCATCCTGAAGAAAGCAAAAAGGTAATTTAAAACATTTTAAATAATAATACCTCAAATGAGGCACAAAATTTTGTTTTGAAACTCTATAGCTATGCCTTAGAATACCTCAAATTGTAGCCAAAGAATATTTGATGGTGCTGCTCTTTAAAAATTACATAAATTCATGTTTTTGCTGAGATTAATTAAAATCAAGAAAGCCTATGAATATAGATCTCCTTAATTTGGTAAAACATTTAAAAGAATAACAAAGACAGATAATTTGACAAATTTTGTCTTCTAATTTTTAACAGTTTCCCCGAATGAATCACCTAGGAAAATATTTTGACAGAAAAATATTTTATATATTTATATATATTTATAAACATATATTTATAATCTATAAGTTATAAATTATAACTTGATAGCTTTATAACTTATAAATTATAAATATATATTTCAATGTGAAAGTGACAAAATTTAAAATTATAATATATTTTTTAAGAAATCTTCTGTTTTGATTTTTATCCTTAAAAGTATCCTGATTTGGAACGCAAGCTACATTTAGTCACTATATGTTTGAGTATTATCACCAAACAATGACATCTCACTAATGACCAAGAAGACTCTTCAAGAGAAGCCTTTCTCCACCATGAAGTCTCCAAAGTATCTGTGCCCAGTGCTGTTCCCTTTTGAACCATATCATCATGTGGCTTCAAGCTGTGTTGAATAGGCAGGAACCATGCTTTCCAGGGTATTCTGTCTTAGGTTACTATTGCTAACAAAGGACACTTTGTTTTACATTTGGAAGGCCAAAATGACACGGCAGCACTTGTTTAAACCACTCTGAAGTTTGGTGTCAATGGCCGGGCACTGAACACAATGGCAGATCGCATATATCCCTGGGGATCTGCTTGCTCACCCACAACATGTACAGCAATACTTGAACCCAGAGCCATCCGGTTCCTGCAGGATCGACTCATTCAGTTTCTCAGGTGCTGACCAGATGCACCTGCAGCTCTTCGGTGAGCATGTTCATCTTCTCTTGCCAGTTACTCATGGCACTGAGGAGTAGCCAGAGACAGACAGGGATTCCAGTTCATGCTCATGGAATCAGTTATTCTTGTGGGTTTCAGGTTCATCCTCACTCTTGTCTGTTTCCATCTTTTCACCCCAAAATGATTCTACTGACCAATAGAAACTCTAGTTTCAACACTAGATGTAGAGACAGCAGCCTGGATGGACCAATCTACCAGCTCCCACTGTGGGGCAAAGTCCAAGCCTTATTCTAAATGCCCTACGCTAATCATTCCTGATAGTCCTGCTTCTATGCTTGGACCTTGAAACACCATCCTAACTTTTCAAATCCAGGTGGTTCCTGAGTTTGATTTTATTAGCCACCTGCTAGACACAAACACTGAACTTCATAGCCACTCCGATGTTTATGAAATCGCTTTCAAATGATATCTGGAAAACTGAAATAAAAATGACTGAAAGAAACACCAAGGATGGAATCAGCAAAGCATCTGTTCTCCTGCAGGTGGGAAACTTCATCCTTCTGTGGAGAGTCGATAGCAAAGGGAGAAGTCGTCTCCGGCTTGTTCACCTCCTTTTTTTTTCATCTCACTCTGCCTTTGCGTACCCTATCAGTCAATCCGTTCATTTAGGGAAGCATTGTGGCACAGTGGGAAGACAAGTGGTCATCTCCAGCAGTCACCAGACCCAACTGGGCTATCCCTGCAGATCTTGAGGAATAATGCAAGCGAGGCCTTTGAAGCAGTCTCTCACTTACATCAACACACAGTCTATCCTTTGTCAGCGCTGCCAGAGCCCTAAAGCCTGGAGGTTACGCACTAGAACAGGCAGGTGCAGCCCGCAGTCTCTTCCAACGGCATCTTGACTCCACTTTTGATAATGGATGGATTTCGCAAACTCAAAACACAACGAGGAACACAAAGTTAACCTGCCTCCTGAGCCTGTTCTTGCCTGTAGTCATCCCTAGTAGGATAAAGACAGCATCGTCATCCCAATCCTCAGCGGCCTTGAACTTGATTAAGAAAATGTCTGGGCATTTTACCAGCATGAAGGGTAATATCGACACCACTCAGACAGATTAACAATTAAAAATCTTTCCCTGGAACATGAGCACCATACAAAAGCGATTCTATTCAAAGCTTCAAAGCAAGGGTCTGTGAAGGCCCCATATACTTGCCCCATTTTCGTTACTTCAATTTACTTCAGGAAAAGAGAAAAAAAAATCCCACAAAGCTGACATTATAAAGTTTCAGGGATACAGGAGCTATTTAATCATTTTGTGTGTTACCCTGGCTTTTCTGCAGTCTCTTTTTCCTGCGGTTTTGTTCTTTTGCTGCTCATTAGCACCTCCCCCAGAGAGTGGGCAGGAGAAGGGAAAAAGAGATAAAACTCAAATCAGACAATTTTATCAGTCAGCCTGTCAACAAGTTGAATATATTGAGAGCCCAGGGGGTACAGAGGCACTTTTTAGCAGCTCTGATAAAAGGTTTGGTGGGGGAGGAGGTCAACACTAATGGCAACATTGAGATTTTTTTGGATTATCAAGGGATTTTATTGATTTGTGTCCTCCACATCTCCATTAGTGTAGATAATCAAAAGTGGGGCAAAAATAATTAAGCATCTGTAGAACTTTCTTAAAGAAAATACTCCTTAAAATCCATCACTTTTATCCCTATGAGTTTGGGGACTTGTTGGGCAGTTCAAATGGAAAACAAGTAAATTAATTTCCTTTGCTTTGTCTAGATTCGTAAAGTTGCACTATAAGGAAAAATAAAACCCATCACAGCAGGTTCTCTAGCTCCCAACATTACCTCGCCTTTTCAGCTCGCCTCTAGCCTAGAGAGGGGCAGGACCTGTGGAAGGGACACCTCTCTGTAAAACAAGGACACTGCCTTGAAACTAAGCTGGAGCCAATAACAAAGGACCGAGTTTACCACCGATGTGGCCAAACTAACTGTGTGTGCTCTGCGCATTAACATGGGTTTCTGTTGAACCTTGCTGTCTGCATAAACACAAGAGACCCTTGGTTATGTCATGAGGCCGTCTAACAAGTGATGCTTGCTGAGACTGAGGTGGAGTGGAAAAATAAAAAATAACAAAGGATTTTTTGTGTGAAGAAGGTACTGGGAATCAAACTCAGGACCTCACGCTTGCCAGGGAGGTGCTGCACCATTGAGCTACATCCCCGGGCTTAAAAATTAAAAAATGATTGGTTACCTTTTGTTTGTCAAGAACTAGAATATTCTTTCAGCTTAGTCTTCCAGGGGCCCACACCAGCTGGCTTCAGTCTGGAGCTGAGCCCAGAGCAGCTCTGGAGGGTCATTGCAAGAGGCAAGGAAAATAGAAATCAGTATTTCTCCTCCTCCTTCTTCCTCAGGTTGCCTTTTCAGAAGCTTCTTGGTCTCCATCACCTGCTCTCTGCCGTAGCTCCAACACCCATCAGCCTGTGCTACAATTCTAACTGCCTGGACTCCTAAGCACCAGAAAGACTACCTTTTTCCTCATTCCCTTGGACAAGGAGTGACAGTGGCTTCCAGCTGCTGTTAATTTTTGCCTGACTTCACCATCATCCCTGCTGCTCAACTTCCCTAATACCTGCACGAATGAATCTCTGCATTGAATTTACTCTCTTTTAAATACCAAAGTGGTTTCTGCTTCCCTGGTTTGCCTGTGACACATACCCAGGGCATGAATTTCACAAACAATTTTCTATCTCAACAGTTAAAAGGCGAGCTCGTGGTGGCTTCCTGATTCGACAGACAGGATTTCTCTATTGCAGCCCTTGACACGTGGGGCCAGATCATTTTTGCTGCAGGGGTCTTTCACGTGCATTGGGGGTTACTTAACAGCAGTGTCCCTGACCCCTCCTCAGTAGTTGCCAATAGCATCGACCCAGTCAAAAACGTCCCCAGACGTTGTAAAATGTCCCATTGGAGAAAAGTCTCCTCTTGTTGAAAGCCAGTGCTGGAGGAGATGAGATGGCCAGAGCTACGTACACACACCTCATTTGCTGCTCCCGCCATGTATCATTACTGAGTCTTGGGCTTAGGCCATAGATAGTGGAGGCTGTGACCAGGGCCCATGGTGGCCTCTTCTGTCTACTGATTACCTGGGACTCTGAAGAGAGAGAGGGAGAAAGGATCACACCAGTTTCCTGCATATGTTGACTCTAAAGACAAAGGGACTGGTTTTCTTTCCCATGGGGACCCTGCTGGCCTAGTAGGCCATGGCGGTGACAAAGCCCAGTGATTCCTACTCAGTGCCTTTGGGACACTGAGAAAATGTGAGACTGGAACCTCAAGGTTTGAAAGCAAAACCACATTCCCTATGATCCCCATTCCATGACCTCTCTCATATCTGCATTTTCAAGTACAAACCAGCCACCATTGTACACCAGAGTCTCCTCCTCCTGGTCCCTCAAGGGACATTGCCATCTGATTGTCATGTCATTCAGGAAAGACACAGAGGTACTGCCAGCACCGACCTCACAGCATGCCAGCCTGGTTCCATGCTGCCTGGAGGTAGCGCTGTAATTTAATTAAATGTCAACCCCCAGGTATTATATTTCAAATGCAAATAACTTTGGTAATGTAATATTGTGGCTGAGACTTTCAACTCAAGGAAATCGAGAAAATCAAGTTATGGTTGCTTCTAGAATTAACATTCCTTTATACATTCCTTGGGCACTGGACTTGCTTAGTGTTGCTAACTACTATCAAACACATTCACTCAAGTCACTGGATGTTTACTGGGCATGCTGGGAAGAATTTCTCCCTAAAGGTTAATTCTCACTGCTGAAATGAATGTCCTTTAAACTGTACTTCTGAGTGTTATGTGAGGGCATTGGTAAGAGCCAGGACGCACCGGTGGGAGCTGTACTCTAGGCCAGATGCATTGCTGGCTAATTGTTCCAGGTTTCTCTTTGGTCCTTACCTCCCCCAAACTATTAAAAGTAAATTTGCTAATCACTTCCTTTAGCAAGGTGCCATTCATGCTTGCTTTGAATGCCTTCAAAAAAATGTAAAATATAACATAAAAAAGTAAAAGTAACATAAAAGGTTACTCAATTTTTAAAATAACATATTTCAGTTGCTCTTTTCTTAAGGCTCAAGTTCGGCAAGATGGTTTTCAAATACAAAGAATGGCCAGACTCCGGATTTTCTGGCTCAACCATGCTCCTCATTACAGAATATAAGAGAGATTTTTTTTACAAAGTCAAATAATCATGAAAGAAGCACTTGAAGGACACCCTGCGATAACTTCCTCACGTAGCTGAATGATTATGATGAGGACCAAAGTATCTGTGTGACCAGGCTGAGCAGTCCTTCAAGTGAGAAATTAAAAGAGGTTTCCAGTGCACTGATTATCTGAATGGGCGAAAGTGGGCCACCTCTGAATCACGTTATTTAGGAAGTGACCACACAGAGAAATGCCACATTGCTAAAAATATTCACTTCGGGAGTCAAGTTGTGATCAAAGTGGACAGCAAACAGCAAAAGGGAACAGCTAAGACTTAAATTCTCTCATGTCTCTGAACCTGGGAGTCCATATTCCTCCGCAGGGACTCCTCTTCCGTGCCTAGAGCAGCTGTCTAGGATCTCTCACAGATGGAGTTTGCGGAACTTTCTTCTCTTACGCTGTGCGTATGTGTTACACGTGAGGGTGGAGGAGCTGGAAGACTCTGCTCTGAGCAGAAATGCTTACATCTCTACCAACCCCAGCATGTCAAGGGAGTCGGTGGTTTGAATTTGCAGTGGCTCCTGAGCCCTGCAGATCTCGCTCCTGAAGCCCCAGCACGTGGGAGATGAAATCCTATCACTTCTAGGATATCTGCGCTTATTTATCTCTATTTTTTAAATATCTATCTGTATTCCTAAGAAAGATTTATACCTGCTTCACTACACAAGTAACATAGGCTATCAATTGGGGAAAAGAGAAAACATAAAAGGTATAAAACAGACCCAGAAATGGATAAATACAAAATGGGGCTCGCTCATGTGCTTATCTAAAGAGACCACTAATTTTGTGCTAAGGTTTTCCAGTAACAAAGCCAAAAAGGGAAACTGTGATCATTTATAAAGTTCCCAGGGCCCACACAATGGACACAAAAGCAAACAAACAAAAGACACATTAGTCTCATTACCCCTGACACTGAAGCTAACAGAAATTTCTCCTGTGGATGCACATTTTCACAGGCACATCACCAAGATACCTGTCATTAGCTTATAACCATCTCAAATTTTCCATGCAAACAGAAAGGGGAATGATTAAGAATATATATATATATATATATATATATATATATATTTTTTTTTTTTTTCCAAAGAAGAATTCAATTATTGTCTGTCACAAATATATACTAATAAAAAAGAAACTGAAAAATAAAATTAAAAGCTTAGACTGTTTCATTATGCAAATCTTTGTAGAAGATACCTCTCTAAGACCATCCTCACACTGACATTACAGCCATTCTTAAATATGTCCATGAAGCGTAAGAAGTGTTTGTCATATTCTCCTCCAGTTTGTCAATTATAAATGATCACAAAAATAGTGCCTTAATGGAATCCCTCTAAAGGGGCAAATATCCCCTTATGAACATAATGTGTTATGCACAAAATGATGTTTAAAGACACCATTTAGTCTTACTGATTGTTATTTCCTTAGGTTCCATTAGATTCTCCTATGTGTCAACCACCCAACATAGATAGCCATGGACACTTCCACCAGTATTCAAATGATGTCTGGATGGACTCTGGTTTTCTATTGGAGAGGTGAGTGTGGATACACTCAGCCTGGTTTGTGCCTATTGATTTGAAATGTGAAGCCAAGAGAACATATGTACATAGCAGCGCTTTGTCCAAATTTGGGTTCAAGCATACAGAGTAAGTAACCACAAAAAATGCTTGTGGTCACCAATACTGGGGAAGAATCAAGTTTCTCCTTTTACTAAAATCCAAGGATTAGCTCTTAGCTGGTGTCACCATGCAGTGTGAGACTGCAGTCACTAGCCCAAGGGATGTACAATACCATGAGAACTCATGATGGACCATGAACATGACCAAGTAAAACCTGATGGTCTCTCAACAAGGAAGTAAGCAGATCTCTTTCTTTCCAGTTATAAATTTTGCAAAGTTTGTCATCATTGTTGCTTGACATTGTCAATTTTTTTTCATTGTCAATTTTTTAAACTGCAAAAGCATGTCATAGGAAAGGAGAGTCCTTTAGAATCTTATCTACCAGTGCTAAGCAAAGGTGACGATCCCTTTTCTATTCATATGGAGTCATTTCTTTCCATACAGGTGTATGTGCACATAAGTTTAACTTAGTAAATTTTTATACAAATGGGATCGTATTCTAAACACAACTATTCCACCCCCACCCCACTATACCCCACCACATAATGAAGTATCTTACCTCAGTTCTCACAAAAAGACAGCACTGTCACATATACCTGCAAATGGTCCTCACCAAACACAGGTCAGTGGAACTGCTTTGTACTTTACCCTTGCATAGCATCCCACTGCAGAGATATTTCCAGGATGCTTTTATCAAATCCCCATTCTGGAATATGTCTACATGTCTGAGTGTCTTTGTCACTATGAAACTATGACAGGCAATTCTCAAGTACACATTTGTACCTTTATAGAAGCATTTTGTTATGACCCTAAAAAGATTCATATTGGTGAAAGGGAAGAGGCATGTTTTATGCAATAGCTATTTCCAAATTTCCCTAAAAATTTATGCTACCAAGTAAGAATTTAAGAGAATACTGTACTGATTTCCTTGACCCTTGGCCAATATTAACAATTATTTATACTTTTAGTATATGGAAGTCTGATAGCAAAAAAATGTACTTAATTGTTAGAGGAACCACACATATATAATTCCCACATATAACAATATATACAGTTGAAACATAATCTAAATGACTATAAATCCTTGCTGATAACCAAATTCTTGTTAAGCTTACTGAGTATTAAATTTTCCCTTAGTATTACACATCATCACCCAGAAAGAAATGATGGGCAGTCACAGCAAACTATTAGGGCCACTGCAGACAGACACCC
>PVJX010001868.1:0-14829 GCA_004027295.1 Dolichotis patagonum
AATCATCAGTTGGAATGGTTTTATCCTGTTTTGTTCGACTGTATCATACTTGATGATATGAATAGCTGTTTTGAAGAAAATAAAACATTGTGACAGCTATTGCTGATTTAATATCATCCTTCTTAGAAGTCCTACCATGCTTTTTTTTTGTTCTACTACCATTGGTTCTATCTCTCACATTGTGTCTTATTGGAATTTGAATATGTGTGATAGCTCAAACAAATTTTTTTCTTTTCTATCAAAAATGAGATATTACAGTACCCATTGAACATTTTCTGTTATTCGGTTCAGAAAGCCCTGTAATTCTTTCACTCTATGCATGGCCTTATACTATTGTGTTATGTTTGATATTATTGTATTTGAAACTATGCTCAACTATAGCAGAGTAAGAGATATGGTGTTAGCTACTGTTGATGTCCAGTTGACTTAATGTAAAGTACTGTGTTGCCTATGTTGTCCTGTTCTGATCTGCTCTGTACTGCCCCCTTTTGTTTTATTCTCTTTCAAAAAAACAAAAAAAGTGCTTGGTGCTATCCTGGTTTCCAGGCACCCGCTAGGGTCTGGGGGTATATTCCATTCCTCCTCCAGCTGAAGAAGTTGGAAGCAGCTTTCCAATGTGATTGCACCAGTGTGTGCTCCAGACACTGGGGAGTCTCCTGTGCCCTGCTCTGTGTGGGGAACATTGCCTCACTGAGGTCTAACGGGTACTTTGCTGACTACCACCGCAGCGCAGTGGAGCGACCCTCTGCAACAGCAGCCACCCACCCGGCAGCCTCTTCTGGGGCCCACCCGGCCGCCCCCATCCTTTGCCAGCCCTCCTCTGGGCTGTTCATCTCCTTTATTGATTTGTGGGCATCCTGAATAGATCTTGGGTATTCATCCTTGGTTCGTTTCTATGTGTCGCTAATATCCTGTCGGTGCCTGTGGTTGTCTTGCTGCTTTGTTTATGGTGTGCTTTGTCACATAGAATTTTCTCATTTTGCTCTAGTTGGATGTATCAATCTTCCCCCTTGTGATCTGTGCCTTTGATGTTTGTTGAAGAAATCTTTGCTTAGAGATGGTAAGAAAATAAAAGAAGTCTGCTGAATGAGCTGGGTGTGGTAGTGCACACCTGTGGTCCCAGCGTTTGGGAGGCTGAGGCAGGACGATTGTCATGAGTTTGAAGCTAACCTAGGCTACATAGTGAGTTCAAGGCCAGCCTGAACTACATAGTGAGACTTTGTTTCAAAAACAAGCAAACAAATAAAAAAAGCCTGAGGTTGGGGTTCCATCTGGTTCCCTGTCTTCCTGCACAATCCATCTTCCCAGCTCTTATTAGGGCTGCCATCCTGAAAGACCCCAGATTTGCCTGTCTGTAGAACCCGACCTCTGTACGTTGGTCTGCTCAATACTTCTGCATGATAGAAAGAGTGATTTGAGATTTGGCGTGTCTGAGGGGAGCACAGGAGCTATAGATGTGGAGAGAGGCAAAGAGGGCCTTGAAAGATAAACAGGAAGGGCAGAGGGGCTGGAACGAGAACGGCAGACACAGGGGCCAAACAGGAGCCCAGACCCCAAGGGAATGGAAGGGTGTGGAGTGTCACCAGGAGATGGCTGCCCCCTGTGGCCTACAGAGCAGGTCCTGGAGCCCTGGGATGGAAGTGGGTGACAATAGCTGCTGAGACTGTCATAAAGAGCACCATGGGCTATGTAGTTAAACAACAGGAATTTGTCCTTTCAGAGCTGGAGGCTGAGGTATCAAAGGTCTGGTCCCTCCTGTGGCCTCTCTCCTTGACAGGCAGATGCCATCTTTTCCCCATGTCCTCAGCAGGTTGCCCCTCTGTGTGTCTGTGTCCCAATCCCCTCTTCTCATAAGGACCGAAATCAGATTGGATCAGAGCCACCCCAATTATCTCATTTTAATTTAATGACTTCTTTAAAGGTTTGTCTGCAAGCACAGTTATGTTCAGAGGTCCACAGTGTATGAATTTTGGGGACACAGCTCAGCCTGTAAAGGGGGACAGGGAGGGAGAAAGGTGAGGGGTGTGGTGTGGGACCCGGGTCTTGCAGGCTCAGAGGCTGAGGGGACCCGCACGGAACCTGGCATCACCATCTGCATAGCCCTTGTGCGAGGTCACACTGACTGGCCATGCAGGGAGGTACAGGGTGTGACAGTAAGCAGAACATGGCTCCTCCAGGACAAGAACACCTTGGGGCACTTTTGAGGACTAGGGACCACACCATGTCATGGGCAGGATGTCCCAGCAGCAGGTGGCACTAACGACTTAGGAGCGTAGATCCCACTTTATATTTTTTGGTCCTGGGAATTGTACTCAGGACCTTGCGCTTGCCAGGAAGGCACTTAGGCTGCTGAGCTATATCCTTGGCCCCTTAGATCATACCTTTTAGGGTCAAGTAAGGGAGTCTAGACTGACAGACCAGCTCCAGTTGCCTTGGATGAACAGAGCGGTCTCCAGCTGTGTTACAGAGTCCTAATGTCCTGGCGCACCTCGGTGTAGGCAGAGTGGCCCTGCAACACACCCAGGCCCTCAGCTTCTCTTGGGAACCACACAGTCCCTGAACTTGAGGCTAAGTCACCAAGACCAGGCCCCTCCAAGACATGGGAAACTCCCCAGGTCACAGCTGCTAGAGTGCCAGGGGCCTGGCTGTGGGGTGCCCAGGAAAGGAGTGCCTGGGGCATCCAGGTTCCCTTCTGCTGTCTGTGGCTTTAGGGGGTCTGGAGCTAGAGAGCTCCAGCTGGGGTGGGGTGGGAGGGCAGAGGGTAAGGGGCCATCCAGGGCTCAGGGCTCCGGCTTTGAGGCTGGTGGGACGGGAGCAGCAGCCTCACCGCCCAGCCATGGGGTGGGTACCAGGAGGGAGGTTTCTCAGGCGGCCTGGCGCAGAGGCCCGTCCATGCCATGGCCCCTGCTTGGCTCCACTCCTGGCTCCTTCCCCAGGCTCCACATGGCCGAGGCCACTACCCTCTGGCTGAGGGATTAGAGGTGAGAGGCCGCTGTCTGCTGTCTAAGGCGACTGAGCAGGCATTAGACCTCTCCTCCCTTCTGACCTTGGCAGGATTCACTGCAGGGGTCTGACTGGGGACAGGCCGCAGGGGGAGAGGATGTTAGGATCCTTGGTGTCACTTCCAAGATCCCACTACCACTGCCGCCGCCCCAACCCAATGTGACAGTCACCTAGCACGAAATTTACCATTTGGGGATTTGAAACTGACAACATAGTAGAATTAAATTCATTTATAATATTTTACAACCACCCCCAGCAGCAGCCCTCTCTGGTTCCCTGACCTTCTCACCACCCTTCCCACTTCCGAGGCGCAACCCCCCAGACCCTGGCAGCGCCGATCTGCTGTCTCTATGTCTTTGCCTCCCTCGGATGTAAATGGAATCATGCAGCATGTGGTTTTTCCACCTAACTCAGTGTCACCCTGGCCCACCACGCTGAGAGAGGACCACGGCCTCTCTCCCCTCCCTGGTGAGTGCTGTTTGAGTCTATGACAGGAGGGACTGGGCATCCCTTCTCCATTCACCCACTGACGGGTGGTCCCTGCCTGCTTGCTTGCTGGTGTGGACACTGAGTACAAGTTTTCTCTGCACCTTTTATTTGCAGTTCTTTAGGCGTGCACGTATGCTAGTTCTGTGCTTTTCTTTTCAGTACTAGGGATTGAACCTTCACACTGAACTGCATCTTTGGGCCTTTTTATTTTTTATTTTGAGATGGGGTCTCACTAAGTTGCTCAGTTTCCCGGACTAGGTTTCAACTAGAGAACCTCCTGCATCAGCCTACCTGAGTGCTGATCACAGGCACCTGACACCATGCTTAGCTTGTGTTGAACTTTTTAAGAACAGCCAGACTATTTTCCACAGTGGCTGTACCATTTACCTTCCTGTCAGCTTGTAGGATGGACCTATTTTCTCCATATCCTCACCAACTCCTGTTATTTTTTAAAATTTCTTTCTAAAAATAACCATCAAACTAATGGGTGTAAAGTCTCACCATGGGGAGGATTTTTATCTCCCTAAATGGTGATGAATATCTTTGCATGTGCTTGTTGGTCATTCGTGTCTTCTCTGGAGAAATGTCTACTGAGGTATTTTGTTTCTAATTTGGGTTATTTTTGTTGTTGTTTTTGTTTTTAAGTTGTAAGCATTTTTTCTATGTTCTGAGTCTTAGACTCTTATCTGATATGAAAAGTCAATGCTTTATAAAGATCCCCCCCGTTTGTACATTGTCTTTTCATTCTCTTTATACTCATTTTTAAAGACACTACTTTTGATGAAATACATCAACTAATTTTTTGTAATGCTTTTGATATCATATCTAAAACATGCTTACCTGAGCAAAGATCTTGAAGATCTTTTCCTAGGGTTTCTTTAGCTTTTTTTTTTTTTTTTTTTTTTTTTTTTTTTTTGGTACTGGGGATTGAACTCACAACCTTGCACTTGCCAGGTAGGCACTTAAGCCACTGAGCTAAATCCCTGGCCCGTTTTCCTAGGGTTTCTTACAGAAGTTTTATAATTCTAAGTCTTACATTTGAGTCTAAGGTTTATTTTGAGAGTAATTTTATGCATAGTGTGAAGGGGAGGCCAAATCATTCTTTGTACATGTGGAATCCAAACATCCCAATATCCTCTGATAATCCACCAAATTGCTCTGGCCTCTGTCAAAAATTAGCCACCCATCTCTGTGTGTGGGTTTCTAGACTCTCTTCTGTTCGTGGAGCTACTGGATCATATTCAGCCAATACAACGCTGCTTTGAGACTTACAGTATGTCTTGAAACAAGGCAGTGTTGGCATGCTAACTTTATTTGCAAAGACATTTTGGATCATCTGTGTCCTTTGCTTTCTGTACAAGTCTGACACTTGTCCGTTCTTAGTTGGCTTATGCTCACTCCGTTGTTATGGTTTATATTCTCTTCTCTCCCGCGGGTAGATCTTTCTAGGATCCTGCTCTTCCCTGACTCGGTCCTCTGCCTCCTTGTCCACTGGTCCATATGTCTGTCCCCTCCTATAGAGACCATGGGCCATTTGCATAACCTATTGAATTTTTTTTTTTATGGTACCAGGGATCAAACTCGTGTCCTTGTGCTTGCCAGGAAGGCACTGTGTTGCTGAGTTATATCCTTGGCCCCCATAATATCAGGGACCTCTTTTTTATTTGATTCTTGGGCTGCTTTATTTATAGAAAATCGACTTTCTTTTCTTTTTCCTGGGTACTGGGAATCAAATTCAG
Source organism: Dolichotis patagonum (assembly GCA_004027295.1). Taxonomy (NCBI): domain Eukaryota; kingdom Metazoa; phylum Chordata; class Mammalia; order Rodentia; family Caviidae; genus Dolichotis; species Dolichotis patagonum. Next base: position 5,232 of record PVJX010001868.1, read on the forward strand.
GCCCTCACACTTGCCAAGGGGGTGCTGTGTCACTGAGCTAAATCCCCAGCCCCTTCACTGAATTTCTTGGTGCTAGGGAATCACTTCTCTTCACAGTCCAAAGCCCAGCAGAATTGGGTGTGGGGAAGAATTTTCCTTAAAGTCTTTATTGTATTTTTGGATTGGTCCTTTATATTATGGACTAAAACAAGGATGCCTGGGGTTATTTAAGGCTTGAAGCTCCCATCTGTTTATCCATCCATCTATCCATCCATCCATCCATCCATCCATCCACCCATCCATCCATCCTTCCCACCCACTTGTCTTACCTGCAGAGTGGCCTGCAGCTAATTTCTGTACCCTTAGCCAGGCCCAGACAAGCTCTGCTGTGTGCACTATGTGCAGGAAGGAGGGCTAATTTCCTAGGGATTGTGGCCAGGGTGGAGGGAAGGCAGAGCCAGGGTTGGGGACGTCCACCTCTTCCTGCTGTCCTTGACTCTAGCCACATGGGGATCCCTGAGCTATCCTTACCTCTGAGCAGCCAGCACGGTGCTGACATGATGCAGTTTGTAACAAATAATGAAGGTTTTTATCTTTTACACAATTTTCTTGTGCTCTCTGTCCTCTGTCCGCTGAATCAGGGACCTGGGCTGCCTCAGGGGGGAGGTGGACAGAGCCAAGAACAAATAAATCAATTGATTCTCTGGATGAATTTTTAAAAAGTTGCAGCAGAGGCGATATTCTGCAAGCATGGAGGATTTCTATTGCAAGGGCAGGGCTTTTTGAGGAAGAAAAGAGTTCTGGGCAAGAGTGCGGACCTCAATGGCAAGAAATATGGCAATGAGGAGACTACAGGGGCCTTTTCTTGCCAAGAGGGGCGACACTTGGGGTGAAGGTGGCAGATAGTGATGCCTCTGGCATGGCTGTGGGGAGAAGTTTAGAAGAGAAGCCCCTAGGGTATCAGCAGGGCCCAAGAGAGGAGCTGGTAACCAGGGCTTTGGTAGGCTTGCCACAGCTCAGGTGGCCCCAGTGGATGGGAGGGCCTCAGAGTCACCCACAGAACCCCAGACTAGTCAGCCTGGCCCTGGCCTGGGAGGGCAGGGTGCTAGGAAACTGGACAGTGGTGGGTTTTTTCAGCCCCAAGCTGGAGGTGCAGCCAGAGAGGGGAAGGTGAGGGCTGGAGAACCAGCATGATAAGACTGTGGCTTCAGAGGCTGGAGGGGACTGGTGACGTGGAATTAGCCAGGACCAGGCAGCTCCTGGAGAGTCAGAGTATGTCCTCCATCCTGGTAGGGGAATGGGACACCCACATTCAGCACACTTCCAACTCCTGTGTGACAATTTCCCTTCTGCGGGGTTTTCAGTGCCCCTGTGATGATTGTCAGCATGGTTGGATTGAGAGACGCTGAGGGGACTGGCAAAGCAAGCGTGTGTGTCTGAGGAACCCCCTGGCAAGTGGGCTGGCAAACTGAGGTGGGACCTGGCTGGAGAGAACAAAGCAGAGGATGGAGGTGGCCTCTTGGCTCAGGATCTTGCTTTCTCTGCTTCCCAGCCACCATGAGGCAAGCGGCTCTGCTCTGTCCTGCTCTCTGCCACGATGCGTTGCCTGGCCATGTGCCCAGATATACAGAGCACACAGACTCCGGCCTGAAAACACTGGAGTTGGTTTTCTCAGCCATTTTTATCATACTGACAGAAAACTGACTAACACATCTCTTCTCGGGACAGCCCATCCTCAAGGAAGTCACTAGTGAGCAGACCAGGTTCCTCTGGGCAGGACAGAGTCACTGGACAATTGGCAAGGCCACAGGTAAATCTTTGCCAGTGCTTTTTGAGGCCGAGCAGGCATTCCCTATGGCTGGGCCCTCCTTCCCACAAAGACCAGGCAGGGCAAAGTGAATCCCTTCTGTTCCCAGTCCCCCCAGCCCAGCCTGCTTGCTCTGAGGCCATGCGTGTACTCTTTCTGTTCTCCCTTTTTCTCATCTTTGTCTCTCTGCCACCCCCACTCCTCACGTGTCTCTCAGGGTGCCTGGAAAGATGTGAGAAGGATGAGGCTGGGCAACAGTGCTGGGGCTTGGGGATCCCCTGCCCCAGTCCTGACTTGTAAACTCCCACCTCTGACTCTGCAGGGCCCCAGGAGCACCCCGTCTCCCACACCCTCCGTCTGCTTGTGTGACTCAGCTGAGCAAGGGACAGCCCTGTGCTCTCCTCTGTCCTTGTTTTCATCACCAGTGGCCTTTTGTGTAGGTGAGGTACTGGGCACTGTACTGGGCACTCAGGGACAGACTGGTCACACCCAGGGCTCTGGTCCCTTCCAGATGTGGGAGGACTTGAGGCTGATGCCATCTGGGGGCCTTCTTTAAGAAAAAAAGATGCAAAATGACAAATATCAGATTTCTAGGACCCTTTCCAGCTCTTTACAGCAGAGGCCAACCTTTTCTGCCTTTTCTTCCCCTCCATGACATCCTGTGGCTAAAAGATGCTCCTCTTGGTGAGTAGGTGGGACAAAGCTGGGGTGCTATTGTAGACCCGCGTTCAAAGATGACACTGAGATGTTTGTCAGTGTAGCAAACTCTATGTACATAGTGTAGCATAAAGTTGCTTCCCACCATTCAGCTTCAGGGTTCTTCATGAAGAATGTTATTGCTGTAAGATGACTTTTTTTTTCAATACTGGAGATTGAAGCAGGAGCTTTTGTACTGAGCTACATCCCTGGCCCTTTTTGCATTGCTTGTTTTGGGACAGGGTCTTGCTAAGTCACTAAGTTGCACAGGTTGGGCTTGAATTTACAGTCTTCCTGCCTCAGCTTTCCAGTATGGTGTGCCAGCATACCACCATTGTAGTAAGATAATTTTAAAGACATTCCTTTGTGGATATCTGCACTTAACCAATTAAAACATTTACATAGTTACCAACTGTATTAAGCTGCTTTTCTTCCCTGTGACAGAGACAATCCCTGCAAGTGAAATAATCAACTTGATAAGAAAAGGTTTATTTTGACTCATGGTTGCAGAGGTGTCAGTCCATGGTTATGTGACCCGTTGGCTTTGGGCTCAGTGCATCATGGTGAGGCCATGCGGCAGAAGAGACTCCACCTCATGATGGCTGGACAGCAGGGAGGCAGGAAGAGGGCAGGGTTCTGATATCTCTTTCAAGGGCCCCACTAACATCACTTCCTCTCACCAGCCCTGCTTTCTAAGGGTTCTACACTTCCCAACAGTGTTACACACAAGTTGCAGACCAGGCCTTCAACGTAGGGCCTGTGGAGGAACATATCCCTGTCCTGGTGACTACTGCTGTGACAGCCACCCAAACACATCCCCTTGAAGCAAAAGTGTTCGCTTATACTACTCATGGATCTGGACTTTGGGCAGGGTTCAGTGGGAAAATCTTATCTTAGTCCCACATGGCTGGAGCAGACCAACATGGTGTCCTGGTAAGAAAGGAAGCTGGTAGTTCCTTGAGGCTGTGGCCAGGGCAGTAGCTCAGTGGCATAAGTGCCTTCTTGGCTGCGGCCAGGGTCCTTGGTCCCCTCCACAGCCAGCATGGCGATTGAATCCAATCCTGACCACCTCGAGCCAGCATGGTGGAGAATGTGGCATTGTCAGGGACTGAAGGTCTCATCTTTGTCATATGGTAGTGTCTTAGTTACTTTTTACTCATCGCTGAGACAAAATACCTGATGCCCAAAGTTGGGAAAGGAAAGGTTTATTTCTTACAGTTTTTGGAGGTTTCAGTCTACACTCAGTTGGCTCCAAGCTAGGGTGGCATGGCGGGGCCACAGTTCATGGCGGCTGCAAACAGCAAGGCGGAAACCAGCAAGAGAGAAAAATACCCCTTCTTCCTGCCATTACATCACATCCTGGCTCCACCCCTAGGAGGGTGTAGCACTGACACCACCAATCCAAACACTAGACAATGAACCAATCACAAATGCACAATGCAAATACATGAGGCCTGGGGGCCACCGACATAAACCATGACAGGTAAGATCAGCCTAGATTTAACGGGAAGGAATGAACTCCAATGTATGGTCAGAGGAAGGCCAGGGTCACTCAGTAAGAAGTGGAAGCATTGTGTGAGGCAGCATTGCAGTGATCTTTGGGAAACATAACCTGCCACCCTCTCCCAGAGAGGCTGTCAGACCCCTGCCATGTGAGTGGTGTACCCAGCCGTGGCCTGGCACCCATCTAGAGATCCTGAATGTGAGAATGGAACTGGCTGACACCCGAAGAGCAGCTATGGGGACCCTGTAGTCTCATTTTCACTTCGCTTTGCCTCAAGAAGACAGAATAGGGTAATAGATTAAGGAAAACATTAAGTTGGTACTCTCCAATTTGAAAATTTATTTTAGATTGTTATTACTTTATTTAGTGTTATTTTCTTTTGGTTCACAGAGCACACAATTTATTTATTGGTTATCTATTGTAGTGTGACAAATTACCCCAAATATTTATCAAGCTAACACAACAAACATGTATCATCTCACATGATTTCCAGGGTGAGGAATTTGTGGTGGCTGAGCCATAGGTCCAGGCTCAGGGACACTGAGGTTGCAGTCAGGTTGGCCAGGGCTGCATCATTTGAGACTCCGCTGGGGCTGGACTCACATCCCTCTCCCTGTACTTGGTGGCTCAGCCTTTGCTCCTCACCGTGTGGGCTTCTGTAAGCTGCTCCCTTGTCCCTACAGCATGATGGCTGGTGACCCCCAGTGGTGATCCCAGACATCAAGAAGGAGCACTTGTCTTGGGACCTCCCAAGGGATTTGCACTTAGCTTTCTACATCTTTCTGTTATGTAGTCCATGCTACTCAGGCTGGAAGCATCTACACTGGGCATGAACAGCAGGAAGAGGGCGGCCGGAGGTGTCACAGAGGCTGGCTGCCACATGCCTACACAGACATTTCCTGTACAACAGACTTGCTCATGGTGCCTCCCGAAGCCCTGAGACAGTCCCGTGTTGCCTGTGGAGGAACAGAAGTATGGGCTTTGTGTGTCGTTGTAGTCATAATGTGTCCTCCAGCTGGTTCTCAGGTTGTGTGGGGCCAGGAAGTAATCTGGAGCGAAGTCCACTCAGCCCCCAATGATAACGCCAGAGCCAAAGGTGGGAGGCTACTTCTGGGTCAGCGAGCACAAGAACAGGCAGAGGACCTGGAAATGCAGGGCGGGTTCATCAGAAGCACCTGGACACTGGGCTGAGGTGGCTGCCACAAGGACCACATCCCCTGGGGATGGGTTTGTTTGCAAACTGAGGATCCTTGAGATTTTACCTCTTGAAAACACAAGCCAAAGACTGGACAGAAAAGTTTCAAAGCATTTATCTGACAAAGGGCTTGTGTTTAGAATATGTAAAGAGCTTTCATAGCTCAATAATGAGAGACTCACAACCCATTTTTTTTTATGGTACTGGGGACTGAATCTAGGAAGTGCCTTTTTAGATTTTATTTTACTGTTTCTACAGTACTGGTGACCTAACCTGGGGGTACTCTATTACTGAGCTACATATCCAGGCCCCCTTTTGGGAAAATTCTGAATAGAGTCTTGCTAAATTGTCCAGGCTAGCTTTGAGCCTGCAGTAACAATCCCAAGGAGCTGGGATTTTAGGCATGTGCCATTGTACCTGGATTAACTTTTTTTTTTAATCAATGAGCTTTTGCTTTTGTTTTTTTGTTTTGTTACTGGGGATCGAACTCATGACCTCACACTTGCCAGGCAGGCGTTTGTGTTGCTGAGCTAAACCCTTGGCCCCCTAGAATCTTTTGTAGGTTTTTTTTTGTACTGGGATCAAACTCACGACCTTGCACTTGCCAGGCAGGTGCTTAAGCCACTGAGCTAAATCCCCGTCCCTGGACTAACTTTTAAAAAAATGGATTAAATATTTAAACAGACAACTAATGAAACAAATAAACACACTAAAAGAGTTTAAATATCATTAATCATTAGGGAAATACAAATTAAATCTGCAATGAGACACTATTTCACACTTACTAGAAGGGCTAAAATTAAAAAGATGAAGCAGAGCAAGTGTTGGTGAAGATGGGGGCCCTTGCATGCTGATCCCTGATAGCAGTGTGAAATGGCATATTTACCTTGGGGGAGCTTGGTGAGTTCTCAGAGTTAAACATACACCATGACCCAGCCACCTACTCCTGGGCACTGGTTCCCAGAAGGAGGGAAAAAAGCATTTATCTACACAAAGATTAAAGCATGAATATTCATGGAAGTTTCTTGGACTGTTGGGTGGACTGACTTTGTGGGTGGGTGCCAATTACTCGGCACAGCCTGGCACATGGGACATACTCAGTAATTGGTGTCACTATTTTTATATCTCTCTGCATTTCTTTCATCCTACTTAGTCCACAGATGGGGAAACTGAGGGAGGCAAGTGTTGATGAGGAGTGGCCAGCAGGCAGATGTCCTAGCTGATCTGGGCCAGGTCCCCACAATCCTTGCCCCCCTAGCCTGCAGACACCAAGCATCCCTCTTTTGTTCATCTCGGTCTTCCAGCTCCCTGCTATTGAGCCTCCCTCTCCAAGGGGTGGGGACAGGGTTGTCTCCCAGCCTCCTGCTCAGCCAGCTTAGGGCAACATTAATTGGGTGGAATCAAGAGCAACGTCCCCTCCCTGAACCTCCCAGCTAATGAGCACACCATTAAAACATGAGCTGAGCACTGCCCGGGAGCCCGGGCTGGACCGGGCTAAATTAATCGAGAAAAGTCAGTGATGCTGAGCCCATGTCTTCTGACTGCATGACAGTGGCAGCAGGGCTGAGGGGGTGGGTGACAGCTTTGAGGGTCCACTTTGAAAACGTGAGCCCTGAATTCCTGAATGAGGGCAGGAGGGAGGGTGGCAGTGTCCCTCAGGCTACTGAGAATAAAGGACAGACCCATCCTGTCTTGTCTCCTCCAAAACCTGCTGAAGGCTGGGCTGGAGGGAGGGGACAAGCTACATTGGCCTGTTCGGACAGGTTCCCTCTTGTACCACCTGTCAGGGGATGTTTGACCAAAGATTCCAAACTCGGTGGCTAAAGCAACAATAGTTGTCTCTGTTTGAGTCTGCACTGGGGCAGGTAGGCAAGAAGCCTAAACTCTGTGCCCTGTGCCATCCTGCAGGGCAACTGCACTGGGAGGAGAAGGTGCATGATCAAGATGGTGAATTCCTGTGGTCGGCCAGCTGGATCCAGCTGGGGCTGGCTGTGGGCCTCTTCCTGTGACCTCAGAAGAGAAGAAAGCACCTGACTCCCAGGGCAGGTACCCTGAGAGAGGGACCCATGGCCATTGTACCATCCTCTGCATCTACCAGACAGTACCAGTTTAGGCTGTGGCAAACACCTGTTTGGGCACAGAGGAAAGAGATGCAGCCCTTGCTGGCTGGCAGCATGGGGTGGGAGCAGAGCTGTGGTCCTCAGTGGAAAGATAACCTGCTGAGTGTGTGGGCTTTGGACCCTGAAGACAGGAAGACCTTGGGTATGCAACCCAGACTTCCAGGGAGTCTTTGGAGTAAGGGAGCTGTGGCTCCCAGGAATGGCTTCATGCCCTTGGCCAGAGGCTGTGACGCTGGTCTCACAGTGAACAAGTTCCCTTTAAAGCTGAATTTCCGTTAACAAGTTTACTTCTCTCCCTCACCACTCACCTCTTCACTCTCCTAGCCTTCAGAATTGTCTCTGCCCCAGGAGCCCTGGGCTGGATGATGATGCCAAGATCCCTGATCTAAGTGACACAGGAGTCACTGAGCAACAGCCCCCAAATGTCATCACTAAGTGGAGTCACCAGGGTGTCACCATGCCTGCTCCGGGGTTTTCCCTAAACATCAGGGCTCCCATAATCCTGCTACACTGTTGAGACAGATCTCTAATCCTACAGGAGAGGCACTGTGCTCTGGATGGGGACAGGTGTGTCGGTGACATGTAAGAGGCCCTGGACATATCACTGTAACCTTTGTGCAGTAAAATTTTCTGTTGTTCCAAAGCACAAAGGCTTCCCAAAGCGGCGAGCCTGGCTGGGGATCAAAGTTCCAGCAGAGGACGTGGCCAAGGATAAGGTTCAGCGGTGAGTCTGCTGGCCCTGGGAGTCACGGAGAGGGGGGGGTCTAGGAAGGGTGGGCAGGGCCTGAGGGGATCTGATGGACTTTGGGGCTGTCCCTGTGGGAAGACTGTAGCCCGGACCCCACTTGGAGGGTCAGCCCAGCACAGGAGCCAGTGGCAAGGCCATCCCATGTGCCCTGTGTCCTCCCTTCTGTGATTCCTCTGCCCATGAAGAGGGCATGCAATCCCCTGCCACCCAGGGCCTGAAGAGGACCACGTAGCAGACAGAGGCTGAGCCCTAAGCAGGGCTATCTTGGGGACCCCAGATCCTCTTAAGGGATAAAAGAGGGGACTTGGTCTCTCATCTGAGCCCCTCAGACTCAGATCCATCCAGAGCCACCTCCCCACCCCCAACCCTGATAAATTCTCCCAGTTAACAAGTTCAGGGCCTGATGATTAACTAGATTCGAAAAGTAGATGAAAAAAAATTGGGATATAAATAAATATTCCTGGAGATATTCCACCCCCTGCAGGCATGAACTTTGAATAATTGGAGAGAATTATGCTGAGGACTAATCAAAACTTTTTTTTTTCTTTTGCTAATTACCTCTGAGTTTCATCAGTGTCTAATCAACTCCAGACACCTTAATTGACCCTCGGGAAATGCTGGGAACAGGGAGGGCTCTGGTGTCATATTGAAGGGGGCTGGGAGCCAGGGAGCTAGGGTCCTGGGTCTGGAGCTGCCGTGGTCCGGGGAGGAGGCTGGCGGGTGGCAGGGAAAGGAGCTTCGAGGCCATGTGCATCCCTGATCCAGAGGAATGACACCCTGCCTGGCCCACAGGCCCTCAGCCTTTTCCTTCGGACCATCAGGTGATATCCCTTTAAATGGATGGCACAGGCTGGGTCAGACATTGGGGTGACACCAGAAGAGCACAGACTTCTGAGAGGTGGACCAGGGCAACAGCATCTGCAGGTAGAAGAATTTGGTCCTTTTTTCTAAAGGAAACCATTTTTAGGGGATGAAAAATTCTTTTCCAGTGCCCCAGAGGTAGTCTTGGGAAGGGGGCATTTTGGGGATATGGAAATAGGGCCCTGAGAAAGTGGGGGTTCCCCAGGACAGAGTCCTAGGTAGGTGGGGGTCCCATGGATGTCTGTGTCCTGGGGAGACTCTGTCACTCTGATCCTTACAAGTCTGTCTCTCTCCTTATTTCCTCATCCCTGCATCTGTCCCCACCTTCCTGCCGTGCTGTCTCCATCTGTCTCCCACAGCGTCTTGGGGAGCTGTCGAGTGAGGACAGCCCAGGCCCTGAGGGCACACAGCTGGGCAGGAGGAAGCTGCTGGGGCCTTCAGTGACCAGGCCACCTGGCCACCTGCCCCTCGTGGTGCCGGCAGGCAGGTCACTTCAAGAGCTACAAGACAATGCAGTAGTGGCTGTGGCCTGCAGATGACTCTGTGTCCCCAGCACAGGCCACCCTGAGCCTTCCCGCCACCCTCTCAGCTCAGCCTGGGGAGGATTCATTTCTGCTTCCCAGCCTGAATCTCGGAGTGGAAAGGGATGCTCCTCCCCAGGATTCTTGTTTTCTTTTTTCTTTCTTTC